>JAAALK010000082.1:62533982-62724053 GCA_019279435.1 Zizania palustris
TTAAAGCTATATAACCCACCTCAGAAGACTTAATAATTTAAAGTCACTATTTTTGATACCACAAAAACATCAAGGCTAAATTATACCTTTTTATGTTCACCTCTAAAAAGGGGAAATAAAAACCCCTAGGAAAAATAAATTACATCAAGTCATAAATTCAGAAATCTCATTAGGAATCAACCTTAAATATTTAAGTGACCATTCCCTAGAATTTAAGACTCTATCTCCCTTACTTAAATCCAACAACAACTTGTATGCTTGTATGCTTGGTTTTGGATTGTTTATTGAATGTTGTGTTTACTTTTCCGTATCGAGAAGACTACGACGTCGTCGAAGATACGGAGTTCTATCCCGAGGTTCCTCCTTCACCATTCACGGATCCAGGCAAGTCATCGACCCTTCTGTGGAAACAGTTGATCATCATTGAGCCCATGTTTTAACAAACTAACGCTATAACTCATAGGTTAATATTGCATTAGTCAAATATCAAGCCTTACACTTATATTTATTAGATCCCCGTCCTTGTGTGCAAACCCAAGCCATGCTTATTGAGCCTTAACTCCTTGTCACTCTACAAATATTATATTAGCTAGTGCCCAATGTACCGGCACAACTGCTATAGGATATAAAGAATGAGTCATAGTTAGATGGATTCTGGTATATGAATTTCCCCGTTATTCTTGTCTCTGGACCCTGTTGGAGTAGGCTATGTTAAAAGTATGGTGGGTTCCGGGTGCAAGCTCGGAAACTGGTTGGTCGCACCCGGGGCACTATAAGGACCGGTCTGCGGGATCTGTTGCAAAACACTTCCGTACCAACCACAAGTCTAATGGGTAAGTCCTAACTGGAAGTGTGGAACACTCCGTCTCTCGGCACCATAGAGGAGGGGGCAAGGGGCTAGCCTGCGGGCGACTTGTACCAAAGGAGGCTCAAGGGGGGGTATGGTGGGGCATCGACGCGTCGGGACACCATATGAAACCTATAAGAGGGTGCTGTTGAGTCGGAGAAGACCATATGGAAGGTTTTGGCACGAGTTCCCGTGAAATGGGTCATCTCATTACACTTCGGTGTAGGTGATGAGTGCGTGCCTTGTGGGTACAGTGGTACATCTCTGATCAGAGTAATTCAATCTTTTCGAAAAGCCGAGCCCACGGTCAAGGGCGGGTTGTGTGACTACTCGCAGTTAGTTTACAATTGGTTGAAGGATTAAGTTAATCATGGCATATAAGGATTGTTGTACGAGGAGGTGAAACGTACTCCTCGAGTTAGAAGATGATGATGCATACACATGTTTACTTTTCACTACTAATAAGTTGATCGCATTTAATGCTTTACAATTATGCTGCTTCCGCAAAATCAGCCACTATCTCCCTTGTTATTACCTTGCATTATATTTGCATTCGGTGGCTTGCTGAGTACATCTGTACTCACCCCGTTGACTTACAACATCAGAGCCCGTCTACTTCGAGGAGGATGCAGGTCTGGAGTAGCGACCCAGTCAAGGCGAGACTGGGAGGAGGCGTTCATCTAGGACCCTTATTTTATTAGTTTCTCTTCACCTTTATTCACTTTTGTATTAATGCGGTCTACGAACCGTGAATGATTGCCCGTATTGTACGTGGTCGCATGATGAACGTCTTGGTTTATTGATTTTCTATGGAATTTCAATAAAAGTCCTGATTTATTAAATCGGGGAGTGACAAGATGGTATCAGAGCCGACTTGACTGTAGGAAGCCAAACAGACCTGACCTTAGGACTTATATTAACCATATTTTCTTACAAACTGCTTACCTTCTCATCTTCTAAAGTTTTCACAAAAACTTTCTCTCTTTTGTAGATGTCGGTCCATACCATGAGCGGGACTCTTCGTGATGAGGCCGGATTCATCCGCGAGCTTTGCGTGCTCGTCGACTTCTTGGGGTTTCCCCATGAGCCCGCGTTCCATGGGATCTTTCCCGATGCGAACGAGAGCTACTGCGAGGTCACGGTTGTTATCCGCCCCTCCTCCACGCAGCCACCCTTATACACCCATGGAGTCGGAGGACCTTCGTTCGTGGTGGCCAGCCAGCGAGCCGCTCTTCAGTCCCTCGCCGAGCTTCGACTGGTCTACGACTGCCACCTTCGCGACACCATCTACCGCTTCATGCCCATGCGCACACCCGGGAGTCACCGCAGCATCTACATCAACTCCCTCCCTCAGGACAACTCCGCCATCGCCCGCACCATGAGACTCTTGGAGGCTATGGACAACCTTCACACGGAGGCCGTCCTCGATGCAGACAGCCAGCACGACACCATCGACTTCTACCGCCACACTTTGGAGAACCTGACCCGCGAGAATGCTGAGCTCCGTCGACAGCTTCAGCAGAACCCTCAGCTGACCCTCGGGGTGGAGGAATTGAGGCGTCAAAACGAGCTCCTACGCCAGGGCGCCATGGTCAATACCCAGCTCCGCCAACAGCTCAAGGAACTAAAGAAGGATCTCGAGGAGATCGCCCCTCTTCCGCCTCGCCAGCGGAAATCACTTCGGATCCCCACCGTGAGGCCCAAGAGGATCTCCCGCAGTGCTCCACCCGTCGGACCATCCAGTTCCTCGACCCCGACCATCTCCCACGAGCCCGTGATCGAGTCGTCCCCTGAGCTACCGTAGACGTAGTTTTACGCTTGATTGTTTTCTTTTACTTGCTTGTATTACCACCCATGTCGAATATAAGACATGAGTGAAGATTAAATAAAAATAAACATAAATGTAATCGCAAGAACGATACATTTTAAAATAAAGCTTAATATCATTTCCCTAGACCTATTAGATCATAATCCCAATCTAAAGGAGAGAATCTACCTCTAGTTTCAAGTCAACGTGATTCGTTCGTCGCCGTTCTGCGAGAACAACTCCAATCATGAAGTCAAGACAAGTTGTCAAGAAAGCCCTAACTTAGCCAAGCCCAATCTATGAAAACATAGACTTGAAGCCTATCTTTAACCTTCTAGCCTTTCCAAATCTCGGGACGAGATTTTTGTTAAGGAGGTTAGGATTGTGACACCTTGATTTTTGTCAGGCGTTAAGAATAAAATAAAGTAAATTTCAAGGAAATGATTCCCTATAAATCAAGAAAGAGGAAAGCTAAAATATAGGCCTAAAAATTTCATTTAAATAACAATTAGCTAGAGTATTCTCCTAAAAATTCTCCTAAGCATTAAGTCACGTTCCAAAAAATTTCTGGAAATTTTTGGTACCAAGGAATTCAATAAGATATAATCAACATCTTAAACCTCTAATAAAATATATTACAACGTGAATGTTGAGTGAATAAAATACAGGATAAATCATTTATAATAATATAAGGCCTGAGTGTGAAAGGTGATAAGGAACTAAAATAAGACATGTAAGCATCTAGGTCAAATTATTCATCTTAGGAAATAAAACCAGTAACAATTTCCCCTTAACTATTGGCACCTTCTTTTTGAACCCTTCAACTTCAGGATGGCCAATGACCAAGGATCAGAAGCTCCACACGATGGAAACACCTCAGGCAATCTGCCTCAGTGGGGTGCAGCTGGACCTCAGCAGACCCCTGTTGTCTATCATCCCACACTTACGGAGATGATGGCAAAACAAAACCAACTGATCGCCACACTGCTTACCCAGATGCAACAACAACAAAAGCAGATGCAAGAGCAGCAGGCACAGTTGTTCCGTCTCCAACAACACCAACACGAGCTCTCCCTTCAGCTGATCTACGGGGACTTCGCCAACTTTCAAAGATGGGTGAACGAAGCAATTATACCAGAAACCAGAGTGATTCCACCTCAAGCCCCAACCCCTGCCAAGCCATGAACCACCCTCGGAGGACCAAGCACAAACATCCCACCCCAAGCACCGCCAGCCAAAAAGATACCAGCGCAAGCTACCGGATACAAGAGGGACAGGAACGGCAAGCCGATTGTGTGCTACAACTGCCGCCAAGGAGGCCACTACGTCAACAAGTGCCCCTACCCCAAGCGGGCGCCATCCTCCATTCCAAACCCAGAGGGACATACCCTAGATCACCACAAAGAGAACCCAGATACAACCAAAGACACCCCCAAGTTAATCACAACCAACCCAGTTCCGGAGATCGCTTTGCCTATTTCTGATATAATTCCATCTCCTAATCTGGAGCGCCAGTAGAACTCCGTCCCTTAGTTTTCCCGAGGTTCGCTTCGAATCTCGAGGACAAGATTCTCTGTAAGGGGGATAGGATTGTAACAGCCCCAAAATTAAAAGGGAATAAAATAAAGGGAAAATAATATTAAATGAATTTTTGAATTTTGTTATTAAAGAAAATCCTAAAAGAGCCCTATTAAAGCCAAACAGAGATGAATATTCCAAATTTGGACTTGAAAATTTTATGAAATAAACTAGGTGTCAAGAAATATTTTTGAGAATTTTTACAAAATTTTAGCAATAGTAATTCAAGTCTTAAACCAATAAACCAATTTCTGGAATTAAATTAATTAGAAAATACATTTAAATGCCGTTGGGCCGCAATCCCCAATTCCTCACGCGAAGCCTTTCGGCCCAGCCCAGCACGCCCCTCTCGCTGACAGGCGGGGCCAGCCTGTCGGCGCCGACCGCCTCTCCCTCCTCTCCCGCGCGCTCCGCAGGGCCCACCTGCCAGCCTCCGCTCGCGTGCGCCCCTCCCACTGCCGACCCGGACCCACCTGTCGGATTCGTCCCCTCCGATGGAAACCCTCCCCCTTTCCTTCGCCGGAACCCTAGCCTACCAAATTCACCGTCGCCAGCCCCCTTTCCACAAATTGAGCACGCCAGCGTGCTTACCTTAACCCGGAGCTCCCTTTCCCTTTATTTCCCGATCGAATCAAGCCCGGATCGCCGGAAATTGGCCGCATGGGAAGCTTGCCGGCGCCGGGATAGAAACCTTCGGGTTTCCTCCTTTTACCCTGCCAAAAACCCACCGCCGGCGCCCCTTTATAAAGCCCCGGCCTCACCGCGTTTCGCCACACCACCAGGACCCTAGCCATCGCAAACCCGAGCCGCCACTTCCATCTTTCCGGTTTTTCTCTGCTTCGGCTCCGGCAAGCCTTCGCCGGCGCACCTTGCCACCACCGCTCTCGTCGAGGCCACCATCGAGATCGTCGTGGTCTCCTCCCCCTCGGCATCGCCCTTGTTTGCGCCGCCGACCGCCGGAACACCATCGCCACCGCCCGCCCGAGGGCACCGCCGCCTGCTCCTCGTCGCCGATCATCGCCGGTCGTCGTTCTCTCTCGTCTCCGGTACCTACATGCTCCCTATCCTCCCCTCTCTCCATTTTTGCCGTCTCCGAGGGGCAAGAGCCACCGCCATCGCCGCTCGACGCTCGCCGTCGCTCCGCCGGCGCTGGGGACGAAGCCCTCGGCTTTCCCCGTGTCGTGCGCGTGCCGGACGGGCTCGGTGCCACGCGATCTGAGATGAACGGTGCAGATTAAAACCCGCGTGGGGATTTATCTCGGCCGTTGATCTGGCCGAAAGGGTATCGAGGCCTGTGAGCCGTCGATTGCCACTTAAGCGCCCGATCCGCGACCGCCCGTTGGATCTGGATCAAACGGTCCTGGATGGCCCGGCTCACGCGCGCAGTCGCTGGTCCACCGTGGGCCTGGCTCACCGTGGACCAGGGACTGATTTCTGTTTAAAATAAAATTCAGAAAAATGGTTTAAACTTCCAAAATTCATATCTTGCTCAAATTAACCCCAAATTTCACCATTTCAATTCTGGAAATTTTGTCTTTTTATTCTCTACACTTTTATGCAATAAAAACAATATGTTTATTTGGCACATAATAATCTTATTAAATAATAAAGAAAAATCCCCTTTAGGAATTAATTAATATTTCAATAAAATAATTCAGATAAACCCTTAAAAAAATTATAAAATAATACCAGAAGATACAATGGCTCTATTTCACTGTTATTAACACAATAAAAATGGTAGGACCATGTTGTCCATGACATTTTGTTAATTAACCTTCCTAAGACCCCTCTAGGGTTTAATTAATATTCCATTTAAATAAATCAGAAAAACTCTTAAAAATTCATATATTAATTTTAGATGATCTATTAACTCCAGTACACTGTTTATAAGCCAATAAAAATATAATAATTCATTTTGCTCATCTTAATTTACTAACCACCATTTCCAAGACCCTTTAAGATAAATGATTAATTCATATAATGGAAATACAACATCATGCAAATGACATAATAAATTCAAAGGACTTAATGACTTGATTCTACTATTTTAAGGCAATAAAAATAACATGTTCACTTTGCCCACTTTAATCTATTAATTAACATTGCAAAAGGCCTTGTAGGGTAATTAAGTAATTCAGCTAATAAAAGTTAAACACTTTATAAACATGTCATGACAACTTATATTAACTTCAGAAAACTTAACCACTTGAGTTCACTAGTTTTAGTACAATAAAAATAGAATATTCATTTTGCCCACTTTGTTCTATTAAATCACATTACAAAAACCCTTTTAGGATTTAATTAATTCATGTAGTAAATGTCCATACTTTAGGAAATTATCTTAAAGCTATATAACCCACCTCAGAAGACTTAATAATTTAAAGTCACTATTTTTGATACCACAAAAACATCAAGGCTAAATTATACCTTTTTATGTTCACCTCTAAAAAGGGGAAATAAAAACCCCTAGGAAAAATAAATTACATCAAGTCATAAATTCAGAAATCTCATTAGGAATCAACCTTAAATATTTAAGTGACCATTCCCTAGAATTTAAGACTCTATCTCCCTTACTTAAATCCAACAACAACTTGTATGCTTGTATGCTTGGTTTTGGATTGTTTATTGAATGTTGTGTTTACTTTTCCGTATCGAGAAGACTACGACGTCGTCGAAGATACGGAGTTCTATCCCGAGGTTCCTCCTTCACCATTCACGGATCCAGGCAAGTCATCGACCCTTCTGTGGAAATAGTTGATCATCATTGAGCCCATGTTTTAACAAACTAACGCTATAACTCATAGGTTAATATTGCATTAGTCAAATATCAAGCCTTACACTTATATTTATTAGATCCCCGTCCTTGTGTGCAAACCCAAGCCATGCTTATTGAGCCTTAACTCCTTGTCACTCTACAAATATTATATTAGCTAGTGCCCAATGTACCGGCACAACTGCTATAGGATATAAAGAATGAGTCATAGTTAGATGGATTCTGGTATATGAATTTCCCCGTTATTCTTATCTCTGGACCCTGTTGGAGTAGGCTATGTTATAAGTATGGTGGGTTCCGGGTGCAAGCTCGGAAACTGGTTGGTCGCACCCGGGGCACTATAAGGACCGGTCTGCGGGATCTGTTGCAAAGCACTTCCGTACCAACCACAAGTCTAATGGGTAAGTCCTAACTGGAAGTGTGGAACACTCCGTCTCTCGGCACCATAGAGGAGGGGGCAAGGGGCTAGCCTGCGGGCGACTTGTACCAAAGGAGGCTCAAGGGGGGTATGGTGGGGCACCGACGCGTCGGGACACCATATGAAACCTATAAGAGGGTGCTGTTGAGTCGGAGAAGACCATATGGAAGGTTTTGGCACGAGTTCCCGTGAAATGGGTCATCTCGTTACACTTCGGTGTAGGTGATGAGTGCGTGCCTTGTGGGTACAGTGGTACATCTCTGATCAGAGTAATTCAATCTTTTCGAAAAGCCGAGCCCACGGTCAAGGGCGGGTTGTGTGACTACTCGCAGTTAGTTTACAATTGGTTGAAGGATTAAGTTAATCATGGCATATAAGGACTGTTGTACGAGGAGGTGAAACGTACTCCTCGAGTTAGAAGATGATGATGCATACACATGTTTACTTTTCACTACTAATAAGTTTATCACATTTAATGCTTTACAATTATGCTGCTTCCGCAAAATCAGCCACTATCTCCCTTGTTATTACCTTGCATTATATTTGCATTCGGTGGCTTGCTGAGTACATCTGTACTCACCTCGTTGACTTACAACATCAGAGCCCGTCTACTTCGAGGAGGATGCAGGTCTGGAGTAGCGACCCAATCAAGGCGAGACTGGGAGGAGGCGTTCATCTAGGACCCTTATTTTATTAGTTTCTCTTCACCTTTATTCACTTTTGTATTAATGCGGTCTACGAACCGTGAATGATTGCCCGTATTGTACGTGGTCGCATGGTGAACGTCTTGGTTTATTGATTTTCTATGGAATTTCAATAAAAGTCCTGATTTATTAAATCGGGGAGTGACAGATCCCTTCTTTTATCAATGATGATAATGTTACTTTGCATGAAATGGCAAGTATGTTAGGTGTCTCTTTAGGCTGTTCCATTGAGCAAGTTGATCATAATCTAGATCTGATTAAACATTTAGAACAAGCTAGAATTGCTCTCTTCTTAGCTGGTAAGGAAAATAATGTTGATATAGAGAGTACTGGTGAGGGTCCAAATGAGGACTATGTTATAGAAGATTTGTTTGGGGAAGGTGACTTGGGAGGTGATGATGATGTTAGTGACATGATTAGTCTTGGGATGGGCCAAGACAATGAAATGTATGTTGAAAAAAAGGTGTGCAAAGATGGAAACCTTAGTATAACTAAGGATCATCCAAAGAAGAAAAATGTTAAGAAGGTTAGAAAAAGATTTAAATGAAAGGACTAGTTTGGAATATTAGAGGTATAGGAGGCATTGATAAGGTTAAACATCTTTTAGATGTTTGCAAACAGAAAAATCTGGATTTTGTGGGAATTCAGGAAACTATGAGGGTTGATTTTTCCTCTAGTTTTCTTAAGACTCTGAGTGGGGGGAAAATTTTCTTGTGGAAATGGACCCCTGCTAAAGGTAGATCTGGTGGGATTCTGGTGGGTATTAACCTGGACACTCTGGATGTGATTAATTTTGAATTAGGATCCTTTATGGTCAAGATGAAAGTTATGAATAAAATAGATAAAATATATTGGAATTTAGTGATTGTTTATGGTGCTGCCCAATACTCTGAAAAAGAAAATTTTATCACTGAGTTTTCTCATATGTGCTCAAAATGTCCTGGACCATCTCTCTTTGGTGGTGATTTTAATATCCTTAGAAGAGAGGATGAGAAGAACAAAAGTGGGGGTTATAATAAGTGGAGTTTTTGTTTAATGCTATTATAGAACATCATAACTTGAGGGAGTTAGCTCTGTGTGGTAGAAAGTATACATGGAGTAATAACCATTTGGATGCTACTTTGGAAAAACTGGATAGATTTTTGATGAGTACTGATTAGGAGATGTTATTTCCCCTGGCCAAGGTTACCCCTCTGGAAAGGGTGCTCTCTGACCACTCTCCCCTGCTAATTGATTTTGGTAATGATGTTGTTAAAACGTCTTTGTTTAGATTGGAAAATAGCTGGTTTTTGAGAGCTCACTTTAGTGGAGTGATCTCTGAGGTGTGGGAACAATCTGGGGTTGGGGGTTCTGCCATTGATAGATGGCAGGCTAAGCTGACTTCCCTTAGGAAAAAACTGAGAGGATGGAATGCAAATTGGGAAAGCTTTTATAAGAAGGCTAAAAATGATGTGTTATTCAAGTTGGATGAAATAGATAGAAAGTGTGAGAGATTGGGTATGTGTTTGAATTTAAGAAGAGAAAGGAATACTCTTGAGCTCTACCTTAAGGATTTATTAAGGGAGGAGCATTTAAAATGGGTTCAGAGAAGCAAAGAAAAAATATTCTAGAAGGTGATAGTAACACTAAGTATTTTCATGCTAAAGCGAATGGTAGGAGAAGGAAAAACTTGATTTCCTGTTTAAAAAAAGGAGATGTTGTTATATCTGACCAAAGAGATTTGTTGTCCCATGTCACTGATTTTTATAAAACGCTGTTTGGGGAGGAAGATAGAGTCTGTATCAAAATTTTTGATAGTAATATGGTTTCAATCAAAAAAGAGGATGAGGTGGAACTTGTTAAACCTTTTATTGAAGAAGAAGAAGTTAAGCATGCTGTGTTTAGTATGGCTAATAATAAATCCCCTAGGCCTGATGGCTTCCCTGCTGAGTTTTATAAACATTTCTGGGATCTGATTAAAGGTGATTTGATGAATATTTTTGAGAGATTTTACTAGGGAAAGGGGGACATAGATAGATTGAACTGTGGCTTGATTACTCTAGTACCTAAAATTGTGAATGCTGAACTTGTAAAAGATTTTAGACCTATTTGTTTACTCAATGTTAGCTTAAAAATTGTTACCAAGGTTCTGATGCATCGCCTTGAGGGTGTGATTGATTATCTAATCTCAAAAAAACAAACTGCTTTTATAAAAAAAGATTCATTCTAGATGGAGTGGTGGTGCTTCATGAGATTCTAAACTCTTTACATAGGAAGAAGAGGGCTGGGATTTTGTTTAAAGTTGATTTTGAGAAAGCCTATGATAAGATTAAGTGGTCCTTTTTGTTTCAAATGTTAGAGCTAAAAAAATTCCCAAGTAAATGGAATAATTGGATTATGAGAGTTGTGATGGGTGGGAAAGTTAATGTGAGGGTCAATGATCAAGTTGGAGCCTATTTTAAGACTCATAGGGGTCTCAGACAGGGGGACCCCCTCTCCCCCCTCCTCTTTGATCTTGCCGCTGATGCATTATCTTTCTTAATGGATAAAGCAGTTGAAAGTGGGCTTATCACAGGTCTAGGGGGTGAGGTGCTCCCTAATGGAGTCTCCATACTTCAATATGCAGATGACACGACCTTCCTCTTACAGGATGATTTGATGAATGCAAAAAATTTGAAGTTCATTTTGTGCCTCTTTGAGCAGATGTATGGTATAAAAATTAATTTTCATAAAAGTGAAGTCTTTTGTGTGGGGATGGATGATGAGAGGAAACAAATGTTTAGTAGAATTCTTACTTGTAAAATGGGTGATTTGCCCATTAAATATCTGGGGTTACCAATCTTCAAAAATAAAATATTGTCTGAAGATTGAAAATGTGTTGAAAATAGAGTGGAGAGTAGACTGGGATGTTGGAAGGGCAAATTGCTTGACATTGGTGGAAGGTTGATCTTGCTTAATTCCTGTTTGAGCAGTGTCCCTTTGTATTTTCTTTATTTTTATTCACTACCTAAGGGAATCAAGAAGCGTCTGGATTTTTTTAGATCTAGACTGTTATGGCAGGAGGATCAAGGTATAAGAAAAAATCATTTGGTGAATTGGGTTGTAATTTGCATGCCCAAAGATGTTGGAGGGTTGGGGGTACTGGACCTAGAGGTGATGAATACTGCTCTCCTGGGTAAATGGCTTTGGAAATTGGAAACAGGACAAGGCATTTGGCAGGATCTGCTAAGAAGTAAATATTTCAAGAACAAAACTCTTACTCAGATTAAACATAGTATTATTGATTCTCAATTTTGGAAGGCGTTGATGAAAATAAAACCTTGTTTTATGAAGTATTGTAGGAGAAAGGTTGGGGATGGGAATACTACTCTTTTCTGGGAAGACATCTGGATTGGTACTCAACCTTTTGTTGTCCTGTTCCCTATTCTTTTTGGGGTTGCTCTTACTAAAAAGGTGACAGTTGCCATGGTTTTTGAGAGCCATTGGTCTGTCCTCAAATTTAGAAGAGATCTGACTGGGATTAAATTCTTAGAATGGAAGAGGTTGAAAAAACTGTGTGAAAATGTGGTGCTTACAGATAGTGCTGATGCAGTGAGCTGGGCTCTCTCTACTAAAGGTGTTTTCTCTGTGAAATCCTTCTACAATGCCCTAAAAATGCAGAATGTGTCTAGATGTAAGAGTGTGATCTGGGGCTTGAAAGTCCCTTTGAAAGTAAAAATTTTCCTTTAGTTATCTCTGAAGAACAAAATTTTGACTAAGGATAATTTGATTAAAAGAGGCTAGAAGGGGGTACAAAAATTGCCTTTTCTGTGGTCCGAATGAAACTATACAACATATATTCTTTGATTGTGCTGTTGCAAGATTCGTATGGATGATGATTAAAATTTGTTTTGGCTTGGGTCCTTTCTCAAGTTTGGACCATGTCTGGGACGGTTGGTTTAAAAATTTGGATAAAACTGTTGGGAAGATGATTGGTGTTGGTTTAGCTGCTGTTTTTTGGAGCATATGGAAGTGTCGAAATGAAGCTTGTTTTCGAGGAAAACACCTGGATGATCCTTTATCTTTGATATATCATATCTGTTACTGGATATCTTCTTGGTCGATTTTACAGAAGTCGGAGGCAAGAGCAAGAAATCTGGAGCAGGGGGTGTGTCTACTCGAGCAAATAGCAAGTGAGTTCTTCGACAAAAGGTTTGGCTGGAATCTGGCAAGGGATCGGCTGGGAAATTGATGCGGTGTTTTGCTGGAATCGTCGTCCTGCGTTGAGTTTGTTTTGACTAGTATGTTGGAAACCTGCTTTAATTTCGATCTGCCTGTTATGCTGGGTTGTAATAAGATGGAGATTTCGTTTTGGTAGCGGTGGTCTAGCATGTGTGGGAGATCTATGTCTCGATTCTAATATCGTGTGTGGTACTCTGGTTTCTGTTCTCGTAGGAACACTGTTCATTTCTTTAATGAAAATGGAAGATATCTTCGTGTCTTCTCTTTTTCAAAAAAAAATGTTAACATATGAGGATATAAAAAATTCTATTTTACTGGTTCATTCTATTCGAGAGACTATTGTACATGTAGATACCCTGAAGCCATGCTGGCGAAGCAAACGGAACCGAAGGGACGTGACATGGAGGTCATCATTATCGCTAGAGCTGGGACATGGGCCGGGCCGGGCCGGCCCGGTCCGGGTCCTTGAGGCCAGGACCTGAAATGGGCCGGGCCTTTTCGGCCCGAAAAAAATAAGGGACGTGTCGGGCTGGCCCGAACCTGTGTTTGCCAAGCCCAGGCACGGCCCAAAGTCCGACGGGCCTGGATGGGCCGGGCCGGCCCAAAAACGGCCCTAACTTTGTAACATTGTTAGATGGTCTCTTATCAGGGTTATGAAAATATTTATTTAATTTATCTTTGAATAATGAAAATTCTAGTTCACATAAAATAATAGAACAACCCAAAAAATAGGGGAAATGAATTTTATTAATAATTTACACATGATACTAGTTCATTAATACTACTTTCTTTGCTCTTGAGCATATATATTTACATTTTGATTTGTCCTATATATGTATGACTCAAATTTTGATTTGTCTTACACATAATATAGAGCAAGGTATATTCAAATAGTAATTTGCAGACTTTTTTAATTTTTAATAACATGTCTTATCCTTGTACATATGAATTATTTACCCATGGGCTTTTTTTGGACCGGGCCGACCCAGGTACGGCCCACTTTAAGAGCCGTACCCGGGCCGCCCACCGGGCCTAACCTCTAGGCCCAAGTCCGGCCCTTGTACGGGCCGTGCCGGCCCGGCCCATCCATGGGCCGTACCGGGCCGTGCTTTGCATGGGTCGGGCCTACGTGCTTTGGGCCGGCCCATGCAAAGCACGGCCCAAGTCCCAGCTCTAATTATCGCTGCCTGAGGCAGCCACCGCACAGTCATGTTGGTCATGGTGTTGTACACGGAGCAACGCTGTAGCGATCTCGTCACGGAAGTTGTTGTCTATACCAAGGCACTCAAGCGTGTCCACTAGAACCACCGTGTCAGCCACACCACTGTTGGTGGCCAGTTGCATGTGTAGTACTATTCAAACCATACCTTGCCCATACTACGTCTGGTCCTACATCAAGCTGGTAAGCTAAGGAGCAAAACCTACAAGGTTCCCTGTCAAATGTGTTGGGTCTGTGGACGCCGCTGTTTTTCACCACGCTTCTGTTTTTCACCGATGTGCTCAGTTCGGTATCTGTTTAATTTTGGGTCGGGTTCGGTTTTAGATTCAAACCCGCCTGTTTACCCAATTTCTTAAAATTATATAGAGTTTATTCTATTTTCTATTCATTTCTCGTGATAATGCTATGTTAAGATATGTTGAGTGATTTCATTATTTTCAAACTATGTATTAGTAATGTGATAATATTCTATTTGTTGTGAATTTTTAGTTATATTTACGCTGTAATGTAAATTGCGTAGAGTATAATGTAGAGTATAATGAACTCGTAAATTACCCGTCGGGTTTCGGGTATCCGATAGGTTCAAGTTCGGGTTTAATTTTGAACCCACAGGTTTCATAATTCAGGTTTATATGGGTTTCACGGGTTTGTTTTGTAGGTGAGTTTTTATCAAACCCGCGGATTTCATACTCGTTCATCTCTAAGCTTGCAACACTACACTCACTAATAGATAGCCAAACAGCCTGGACCCATTAAGCCAGCCCGAACACAGTTCTTAGGCACGGGCCATTAGTAAACGGGCCAGAACCGTGCTTGGGAGTTGGGCCATTACCCCGGTATGATGGGCCGGCTCGGCCACGACCCGTTTAAAATCAGGCCAGTCAGCAGTCAGCACGTTCACCTCCATTCAAATTTTGAATTTTAAATGTATACATGGACTGTTCTAGCATTGCTTGGCGCCATGTGCACTGTACGCCACCTTTTAGGCTTTTAGGGTTGTAACAAGAGATATCTTAAAAAAATTTTCCCTAAAATTTGATATAGATTATCCTATTCATGTTAATCCCTAAAAACTAATTTGAGATCCAACAGTTTTTCTATCTCTATTTTTAAATAAGGAATAAAAAATTAATCCTAAATTCAAGATAGATAACAAGGGATTTAGAAAATGATTTAGGATGACCATTTGTTTAGGGGTGTTGTTGGAGTCTAATTTTTTCCATCAAAATCTTAAATTTTAAATTTAAGAACCTATATAATAGCTCTCTTGCATGTTCTAAGTTAAAAGTAACCTCCACACGTGTGGCCCCAACACTCAGCTGCTGGATACACCGATGCAGATGCACTTCCCTTTTGAGTAGTTTTCACTCCCAACACCGGGTCGCGGGCCAACTGCATGCGCGGAACCGAAGGGATGATAGGATTGGTAAGCATGGATATTGAATGTGAAAATATCTGAATTATACGTTCGAATAACTGTAAATATGCTATCTGTATTCGTATCTGAATTAATTAAATATGAATGATATTTGTAGACATCTGAATTTGTTTTACAAATGTGAATATGGAAACGGATATCCGAAGTTCTACTAAATGTGAATATGAAAATGTATATATTCGTATCCGTTTTAAGATTTCACATAGATTAAATTTAGACTCAAGATGACATGGCATCACTATATTAATGATTTATCTATTATTTATATAATTATGAAATACTTAAGTTAGTGAATATTAATATATTTTTTATTTTTTATATAATTATAAAATACTTAAGTTGGAGAGAGTTTTCTAGCAATATAAGGCATTAAGATTTTTTCAATTTTTTAGCTTGAAAATTTTTCTACACTCAATATATAACAAAACTTATATTATATAATTTTTTGTATTTTTCTAGATCGATTTGCTATTTTAATTAATTAATTGTGTTTTATATTCACTATGTTGTGTATATTTTTAGTTCTTATTCACAAAATTTAAAGAAAATTTAAAAAATCTATGTTACGATATCCATTGGTAATGTGGAGCTTAAGAGTTTTTTAATTCAAAAAAACCAAATAAAGTTTGAAAAATACGAAACTTGTCATGGTGTTACAATATTATACGTAGATACTATAATAAAATTTTAAAAATGTTTCAAGAAAGTTATAATATAGGATGTTAAAAAACTTAAGATTCTCTTGAGGGGAAGTAGAGTTTTGAAAAGGAATTGGTCATGGTTGAAAATAAATTCATGGTTAAATCTTTATTTGAACTTGAAACTTTTTTATAATCAAAATATAACATATCTCATTTCATATAATTTTTTTGTTTTTTTATAGATCCATTTGCTATTTTTAACTCATTAATTGTGTTTCAAGAATTTAAATTGAAATATGTGAAATTTTAACTGCAAGTACCTAAAATAATGCACTAAAATTTATATAAAAATAATATTCACTATTTTATGTCTATTTTTAGTTTTTATCCATTAAATTTAAATAAATTTTGAAAATCTATGTTACGACACTCCATTTGTAATTTGGAGCTTAAGGTTTTTTAATTCTAAAAAAATAAAGTCTAAAAATACGGTACTTGTCATGGTATTATAATATTATACATAGATACCACGATAAAATTTTAAAGAAAATTATCATACTGGATGTTAAGAAACTTGAGATTCTTTTTAGAGGAATTAGAGTTTCGAGAAGGAATAGACTATCATTGAAAATAAATTTATGGCTAAATATTTGTTTGAACTTAAAACTTTTTTATAATTAAAATAGAACATATCCCATTCTATATAATTTTTTTGTATTTTTATAGATCCATTTTCTATTTTTAACTCATTAATAAAATTTTTTGGATTTAATTGAAATATGTGAAATTTGAAGTGAAAGTACCTAAAACAATGCACTAAAATTTATAGAAAAATCATACTCAATATTCTGTGTCCATTTTTAGTTATTATCCACTAAATTTAAAGAAATTTTAAAAATCAATGTTACGACACTCCAATGGTAAAGTTTAAGATTTTTTTAATTATAAAAAAATCAAATAAATTCTGAAAAATATGAGACTTGTCATGGTGTTACAATATTATATATAGATACTATGATAAAAGTTTTAAAATGTTTAAAAAAGTTATTATACAGTATGTTAAGAAACTTGAGATTCTCTTTAGAGGAATTAGAGTTTTGAGAAGGAATAGACTATGATTGAAAATAAATTAATGATTAAATCTTTGTTAGAACTTGAAACTTTTTATAATTAAAATAGAACTTATATCATTCTATATATTTTTTTTGTATTTTTCTAGATCCATTTTCTATTTTTAACTCATTAATTATATTTTTAGGATTTAAATTGAAATATGTTAAATTTGAACTGCAAGTACTTAAAATAATGCACTAAAATTTATAGAAATATCATATTCAATATTTTGTGTTTTTTAGTTATTATACACTAAATTTATTTTTTTAAAAAAAATCTATGTTACCACACTCCCATGGTAAAGCTTAAGGGTTTTTTAATTATAAAAAAATCAAATAAAGTCTGAAAAATACGAGACTTGTCATGGTGTTATAATATTATATGTATAAACTATGATGAAATTTTAAAATGTTTTAAAAAAGTTATTATACAGGATGTCAAGAAACTTGAGATTCTCTTCGGAGGAATTATAGTTTTGAGAAAGATTAGGTTATTGTTGAAAATAAATTAATGGTTAAATCTTTGTTTGAACTGTAAAATTTTTTATCATCAAAATACAACATATCTCATTCTATATATTTTTTGTATTTTTTCTAGATCCATTTGCTATTTTTAACTCATTAATTGTGTTTCCACGATTTAAATTGAAATATGTGAAATTTGAGCTCCAAGTACCTAAAATAATGCACTAAAATTTATAGAAAAAATTATATTCAGTATTTTATGTCCATTTTTAGTTCTTATCCACTAAATTTAAAGAAATTTTAAAAATCTATGTTATATCACTCCATTAGTAATGTGGAGCTTAAGGGTTTTTTAATTCTAAAAAAATCAATAAAGTTTGAAAACATACGAGACTTGTCATGATGTTATAATATTATACGTAGATACTATGATAAAATTTTGAAAATGTTTCAAAAAATTTCTCGTACATGAATTTTAGCTAGCGTTATTTAAAAACTTACTTTGTGTATGGTTTATTGTGTATCATTACTTGGTATTCATTATTATTCCAATTGGTTACATTGGACACTTAGAACTTTTGGAAATTTTGTGAAACGATGAACATTTTGGGTTAAAACCGAGTAAACATCCGAATATGTATTCGTATTCGAAATATCTGTTTTGTCATATCCAAAAACATCTGAATCTGTATTCGTATTCGAAATAAAATATGGTAAATAGTGCTATTCGGATTCGTTTCTATCTGTATGCGATCTGAATCCATCCCTAAGGATTGGTTTGTTTGGTTGCACATAATGAGTCGTTCAGCCTGATGTACAAAAGGTGAGAAAGCTTGACTCTACGGAAATGGATTTCAAATATATTTTTATCTAGTCTGGCTTGGTGGATGTGAGCAATTAAGTAACTAATGATGTTGTTAGTATATGATTTATACATATAAAATGATAATAATGTATTTTAAAAAATATTAAGGACTAATATATTTTTATCTCACGCAATGTATTCACATGGAAATAACCACACACACCATCTCACTTTGACGTGGTTAAATGGGTGCAGGCAATGATATAAACATACATTACATACATCGAGAGAGTTGAACTTAGCTCACCTATACGAGCTTGACTAGACCAATAAAGGCAACCAAATGCCCTCGAAGTGATTCGGCGACTTGCGAGCCAGAAACAACTCAAACGAAGCGACGTGCATGCATGAAAAGTTGGAATCGAAGTGACGTGCATGCAGTGGAATTGAGGCGTCATGCGCACGTGGAATGGTGAAAATGAGGCGACGCGCGGTGAAACAGCTGAAAGGCTGGGGTACTCGACAGATTCACCGATAGTTAGGCCGCCTGGCCCGATTATCTTAACAGGTCGACCCGCCATGGCTAAACCCTCTTTGTATAGTGCTTGGGCTCACTGTTCTGCCCACGGACAGGCACGACACATTTAGTAATCATGTTGGGCCGGCCTGTTAGAAAACGGGGCATGCGTTAACGTGCATGTGCCATTGGGTTGAATGATCAGTTTGGCCATCTATACCCTTGCGTCCGCCATGCATGCATGTGCCCGCTCTCTATATCTTCACTGCGTCACACGCATTGAGCCAGATGCAGCTTTCTCCCTTGTGTACAAAAGGTTCCTATCCCTTTTCTATCGCATGCAAGCGCTCAGTGCCACTCCTCATCTCTAGCCGATAACTCCCGAAGCCCGGTGCCCAAGCTCATCGTGAACTCTATCAGAACTTCCATTGCCACCACTCCTCGGTATGCCTTGATTCTATTTTCCCTTTGCTCCATTTCTGAATTGAAGCCTAAATCATGTTAAGGAGTTCTCAATAGTTCCGTTTCCACATCCAATTTCATCGGATCGAGGCTATCGTTGTAGTCCGTAGCTCGTCGGTGATGCCCAGCCCCAAATCGTCGTTAGGTTCAATGTGTCTAGATTAATGTAGACCTTATTTGCTCAATCAAATGACACGGTTAGGTCTTTAGCATGGCTAATCTCTACTATATTAAAGCGTGAAGTTATTCGTCCGTCCGCTAGCTGTCTCTAGTGTAACGCGTCGCGGCAACTGCCTTCCCCCTCCTTCACAAGTAGTGTCTCCACCACAACTGCTCCCCTTGACCGAGCGTAGTGCTTTTTCACCGCAACCGCTTCTCCTGCCTCTTCACCACATGCTCACTCTTTATTTGCTATTTACTATTGCTTGCTTTTTATTTTTCCACATTTCACTCTTTAATTCATTATTTTATAATAGAGAAAGTGGGAAGGGAGGCTGAAAATTTGATCAAAGCAATTGAGGAGGTTGTTGATCTAGAATCTAATTTAGGACCGAATGAGATTTCAGTTGTAGAACTTTACAATCTCTCCGGGTTTTATAGGAAGCTTTGATGTCGAAAGTGAACACTGAATTTTGCCGTGTCCTGTAAATATTGTAGGAAATGAGAAATACTATTTTATGATTTTGTTGGTGATAATTGAATCTCTATTTATGATTTATTTCGGACAAGAATAATTATTGTTTCTTTTCGTTGTAACATTACTAAACTTTGAATAAATGTAATATTTTAAATAAATATTTATAATTAAAATAAGATTTTGTTGTAAAGCACGGACATCTAACTAGTTTAATGAAAATGCTCTCGTTAGTCGTCGAAGCATAGCGTTGCCGTCTGCATCGACGATGGGTGGTTCTGTTCCGTGTTGCCATTTAGCGAAATCGTAACTCTATTCAATAATCCTACCGTTGAGAATGAACCCATCTTCTAGGAGAACGTGATTTTAAATTTTCAGATTGAACAATACGGAGTGATAACAGTTTGCAGAAGAAATATCGGTGGTACGTGGTCATCTTCAACCTCCCACTCGATGCCTCTATCTATTTTGTGCTCCAGGGGAAATAAATTTGGTGCGGGCGGTCCGCACAAGCCTAGGAATGAGGAACCCTCTCCGATGCAAGCCACGTTCCTGCCTTTTTAATCCGACGACCGCACAGGTGGAAGAAGGGTCGCCGACGGCAGAGACAGTGAACAGCGGAGGCCCAGCGTGAGGCGGAGGAGCGGGGCAGAACGGTGTGGTGGCAGACGGTGCGACCGCGAAGACCTGCGGAGCGGCGGCGTGAGACGGAGGGGAAGCAGTAGACAGCACGGGACAGCGGCGAAAGCGCGGGCCGGCGAGGTGGACGACGGCGGAAGCGCGGGCCGGCGCTGCGGATGGCGGAAGGTCGGCGCTGCGGACAGCTGCGGGTCAGCGCTGCGTACGGCAACAGATCGTCACGAGCACTTGCGATGTATTCGTCGTCGGATTGAAAAGAGTAAACGTGGCTTTCATCTGAGTGTTCCTCATTTCTAGGCTTTGCGGACAGCCCGCATCAAATTTATTTCCGTGCTCCAGGTATGTGGGCCCGAGGTAGCTATCCCGACCGCGCCAACGTGTCTGCCTGCTGCGTCGTTTCGTGCGTCAACGCGTGCGCGCTGGCTCTAGCAACTGACTGCTGGGCCCTGCACGAGCTATCACCGCTTCGGTCGCGTGTGCGCTAGCAGTCTAGCACCCTACTGCTACATAACCTGCGAGCCAATGTCAGCTCATTTTGGACCAAAAACTGCTGGTCCATTTACACAGTAACTCATATTTTCTAAAAATTTAAAACAACCCTTTTAAACGTAAATAGTATCTTTTTCAATAAAAATAGAATATTCAAATAATACTAGAAAATTCGTTTTAGTTCCGATCAACACCATTCTAGTTTCTAAACACAGGGCCGGCCCTGGGGCAGTGCGGGCGGTGCGACCGCACCGGGCCTCCGAAAGTAGGGGGCCTCCAAAATTTAGTATGCTAATAAGCCTCATAAGTATTAATAAAGCTTAGTTGCAAATTAGTCATAAGCCACGAACAATAGGCCTGTTAGAAGAAATTGTTTTAAATAATCTAGAGATATTTTTCCTTTGTATTTAAACTTATTAGTGTGAGATTTGTTAATGGCACTAAATTTTTCAATATTATTTTGTAATAGAGGCCTCCATTTTTTGTTCCGCACCAGGCCACAAAAATATCAGGGTTGACCCTGTCTAAACATATATAAAATTCTAACCTTTATTTTAGTGCATATTAGAAATGTTTTCATGAAAATTTTTATATGAGTCTAGTTACGGTGCCTCTGTTATCTCCTATGAAGTAGTAGCTTCAAAAAATCCTGAAAGTTGATTAAGAGCATTTAAAATAAATAATTAAAATTAAAAAACAGTTAAGCTGGTCACCCTATCCGGTTTTCGTATTATCTCCTCCTCAATCATCGTTGTGTTTCGAGGATAAATTATTTCCGTGCGTTGAAAATATTTTTTTCGCCATTGCTTTCCCTATTTAAGAAAATAAATAAATAAATATAAACCATCAACAATACTTCTAAGCACAAATAGGTTCGTATTTTTGTGGAATAAACACAGTAAAGCTCAGGTGCAATGTTCGAGCTTTTGGCAGTCGCTATATTTTGACGAGTATCGCGATTATCAATCAAAAAATGGCAAACCAAATTATTTCAACTATTTGTGATACATTACTCTAACTATTCAATGCAAAATATTGTGTACATTGTTCACAATATATGTCACATATCAACATATTAATTTTTTTATATTCAATCGTATTCGTGCGTATCTACAATAAAAATATAGTTCAAATTTTATTTTTCTAACTTAAATTCAACTAAACTGTGATCATCTCAAGTCCATTTATAACTAACAAATGATACACTTACGTACATAACAGAAAATTGCACAGTTCAATACAAAAGTAGATAAGTATATGTATGAAATATTTATTTTTTAAATTTTTTTGGAATGGGTCATTGAAGAGTTATGAATAAATTTTCGAATTTTTCTGTTTTTTTTCTGAAAATTAAAAAATCTTTCAGAGTCTCCGGAAAAGAGGCAAAACTACCTACCATCTCCACTATGCTACAAAACTATTTGCATTGCATGTGCATTTTGTTTGACCTATTTTTATAAAAAAATTTCTTAATTAGGGAAAGTAAACTTGACTCGTACCTAAATTTAGGGACTAAAATTGTGCGTCATAAATTATGGAATTTCAAAATCTTTCGGGCACAAGGAAATAAATATTTTGTACGCATGGAATTTTTTCATGCATGTGAGTTCCACACTTTGAGAAAAGGAAAGTCACACTATTAACTTTAAGAGGTCACCTATTTTAAATTTGAACCGTCTAATCGCACGTATTACTCGTAATTTTTTAGGGACACCATAAAATTTTCCTTTTATATACTTTTACTTACGTATTGTTATTTCTACTATAGGTGCCGATCCTGAAGACCCATAAGATCTCAACCCCGAATATCCAGAATAGTTTCCAGTCCGATGCAAATATTCCTTTGATCATGTTTGATCCTATGCTTGCTAAATTACTTATGTACAAATGCATGTTTAGGACAAACGTACACATACACTCAAAATTATCGACAATCTTCAGGCACAATTACGTCAATTAAAACCTAAACTTGTCGCACTAGCCTTCTTTTGAATGTTGATAATCTTGTAAACCTATTGGCGTGCTTTTTGGTCACACATTGAAACAAGCGCGGCTTGGGAGATCTGCTTGACTCCAGTGCAGGTGCTACGTCTTGGAAAAGGGTTCAGGGTGTGCCAATCAGTTTGACCCAGCAACTGATAAGGGATCGGAAAAGATAAATATTAGTAGCATAGTCGATCATTTGGCAAGCCGATGACTGTGGCGTAAAATATAAGACCGTGAACCAGCATGTCGATTGGTCGGATGGGCGATAGCCTGAGTTGGCCCAATCTAGTGAGCGCACCATCGCCCGATGGAGAAAACAAAATATGCATGTAGGCCGATGTGCACCCTTCGACGATGAACATGATATAGAGTTAAATTAAAGATAACTTATCAACTTGTACTCTGGTAAAAATAAATAAAGCTTGCCAGATAACAGATCTATATCATGGAAATCATCACAATAACTAGATCGGACCTAACCGAGACAGTAGCTAGTCACAATGATCTAAACAATATATCAACAAATCAGGCAAACTTTATTTAGATGAACAGTATACGGCATAAAAAAGATACAATAACAAGAGATGTCGAACTTAACCGGAGCTCGGAACCCGAATGAGGGCACGTCGAGCCGGGGCTCGGAAGCCAATTCGGGGGTGCGTTGAGCCGGAGCTCGGAACCCGAGTGAGGGCGCGTCGAGCCGGGGCTCGGAAGCCAATTCGGGGGTGCGTCGAGCCGGAGCTCGGAACCCGAGTGAGGGCGCGTCGAGCCGGGGCTTGGAAGCCAATTTGGGGGTGCGTCGAGCCGGAGCTCGGAACCCGAATGAGGGCGCGTCGAGCCGGGGCTCGGAAGCCAATTCGCTTGGCGAATCGAAAGTTTTAGTGTTGTTGCGCGATCGCTACGGGCGAAAACGATCGCCGACGATTTTATTACTTAATTGGGATACAAGAGCAGGCGTTCTTGGCCGCTGGCGGGATACACATATGCAATTACGGAAAGTATCGCTTCAGGTGCTCCGCATGCCAAGCATGCTTCAGTTCCTCGCCTTCCGAGGTAGCGAGCCGGTAGGAGCCGGGGCGGCCGGAACTGGTTACGATGTATGGTCCTTCCCACTTGTTGCCCAGTTTCGTCGGAGCGGCCACCGCGCGAAGGACGAGGTGCCCTGACTAGAACTCATTGCGCTTGACCTTGGGATCATACCAAGCACTCATCTCCTTTTGATACTAGGAGAGATTGGCCACGGCTCGGAGCCTCGTTTCTTCTGCCAAGTCAAGGGAGACGGCGCGCTCTTGGTCGGCTTCAGGTGCTATGGCGCGTAGTGAGCCGGCTCGAAGCTCCGTTGGGGTCATCACTTCGTCGCCAAAGAGGAGGCGGAACGGGGTGAATCCGGTAGCTCGGGAAGGGGTGGTCCGTATGGACCACAAGATCTTCGGTAGTTCTTCAGGCCACAAGCCTTTGGCTAGTCCCACGATGCGCTTGTTGAGGCCCGAGAGTATGTGCCCATTGGCTCGCTCCACAGCCCCATTAGACTGAGGATGCTGTACTGCGGCGAAACAGAGTTGGACTCCTAACTCGTCGCAGAATGCCCGGAAGGCCCCATCGTCGAATTGTGTTCCGTTGTCCAATGTGAGCTGTCTGGGTACTCCGAAACGGCACACGATATTCTGCCAGAAGAATTTCTGGACGCTCCGGGATGTGATGGAAGTCAGTGGCTTGGCTTCGACCCATTTAGAGAAGTACTCGACGACGACGACCACAAAGCGCAAATTGCCTTTCGCTCTAGGAAATGGCCCAATGAGGTCCATCCCCCATCGAGCCAATGGCCATACCGGGGGGATGGGCCGTAGGCTGACCGGGGGGCGGTGGCTCCACCGCCCCATCCACTGGCACCCTTGGCAGGTGCGGACGAGACCTTCGGCGTCTGCAACAATCGTGGGCCAGTACACGCCTTGTCGAAGAGCTTTGCCGGTGAGGGCCCGTGGAGCCAGGTGGCTTCCACATAGCCCCTCATGGATTTCTCGGAGCATGGTCACTCCGTCCGAGTGAGAGATGCAACGGAGTAGCGGAGAACATACTCCCGACTTGTATAGGATGCCATCGATGACCTGGAAGGACCTGGCGCGGAGCTGGAGGTGAACTTGGTCCAGACTAGGATGAGCATCTTCGCTGCCCGCGAGCGTGCGCAGGATGGGCTCCCGCCAATCGTCGCCGACCGTACACAAGATCGGAGCTGGCCGGGGCGACGGCGGGGGCTCGGACGATGCAGAGGTGGATGCCTCGTCGTGAGAGGGCGCCGAAGGTTGGGAAATTTCCTCGAAGAAGGCGCTCGGGGGCAGCGCTTGGGCTCCTGCTTCGACTTTGGCGAGGGCATTGGCTTGGCTGTTTTCGCCGCGTGGGATGTTTTGAACGGATATGCCCTTGAAGGAAGCTTCGAGTCTGCGGATGGCGTCGAGGTAAGAAGCGAGGTCTGGGTGCCTAGCCTGGAAACTCTCTTCGATATGTCCGGCGACTATTTGGGAATTGGTCTTGATGACGACACGTGCCGCTCCTAGCGCGTGCGCCTTGCGGAGACCCAAAAGGACTCCTTCGTATTCAGCGATGTTGTTGGTAGCCTTGAAGTTCAGCCGAGCGGAATACAGGGCCTGTTGGCCGTAGGGGGAGACGAGGACTGCTCCGGCCCAAGCCCCCGAGGCCTGGAAAGCACCGTCCGAATAGACGGTCCAGATTCCCTCGCTTGCTTCGGTGCCGGCGCGATCAGAGGCCATCGTCCACTCCGCGACGAAGTCGGCGATGATTTGGGACTTGATGGCAGTTCGGGCGACGAAGGAGATCCCAAATGGGGCCAACTCCACCGCCCACTTCCCGATGCGGCCGGTGGCATCCTTGTTTCGAAACATGTCGCCTAGTGGGTAGGCAGTCGGGATGATGACATCATGAGCCAGGAAGTAGTGCCGAAGCTTCCGGGATGCCATGACGAGGGCGTAGGCCACCTTCTCGAGCTCGGAGTACCGAACCTTAGCTCCGGCGAGGGCTTCGGAAACGAAGTAGACGGGGCGTTGAATCAACTTCACGTCGAGTTTTTCCTCTTGGACTAGAGCCGCACTTGCCGCGCTGCCGGAGGCAGCGAGGTAGACCAATAAGGGACTGTCGGCCCGGGGTGTGGCGAGGGCCACGAGACCGGAGAGATATTCCTTGATCTGTTCGAAGCAGTCCTGACATTCGGGGGTCCACTCAAAATGCTTAGAACCTCGAAGCGCCTTGAAGATGGGCAAGCTTCGTTCCGCTGATCTTGCTAAAAATCGCCCGAGGGCTGCCAACCGCCCGACTAGCTTATGCGCTTGCTTCAAGTTCTGAGGGAGGGACATGTTCTGCAATGCATTAACTTGTGTCGGGCTGGCTTCGATGCCTCGGCTGGAAACCAGATACCCGAGCAGCTTCCCTGCACGTGCTCCGAAGACACATTTCTCTGGGTTGAGTCGGATTCCACACCGCCGAAGGCTGTCAAAAGTCTCAGTTATGTCCGAGCCGTGATGGTTCTTGGTGGTACTTTTGATGATGATGTCGTCCATGTATGCTTCCACGTTACGCCCCATCTGATGACCCAAAGCTTTGGAGATCAATCTTGAAAAGGTAGCCCCGGCATTGCGGAGGCCGAAGGGCATCCGGACGTAACAGAACACTCCCGAGGGGGTGACGAAGCTTGTTTTGACTTGGTCTTTGGGTTTTAACCAGATCTGGTGATAGCCGGAATAAGCATCGAGGAAACTGAGGAGCTCCGCTCCGGCTGTAGAATCGACTAGCTGGTCAATGCGGGGCATGGGGTAGGGGTCACGGGGGCAAGCTTTATTCAGAGAAGTAAAGTCGATACACATGCACCACTTTCCAGATGTTTTCTTCTGGACAAACACTGGGTTGGACAACCACTCAGTATGATCCACTTCCCGGATGACCCCCGCCCGAAGCAGCTTCTCTGTCTCAGCCTTGGCGAGCTCGACCCGTTCGAAGGAAAGCTTCCAGAGCCCCTGGCGGACCGGCCGAGCCTTCAGGTCGACCGCCAGCGAGTGCTCAATGATCAAGCGGTCGACGCCGGTAAGGTCTTCGTCGGACCATGCGAAGATGTCGAGGTTGCCACGGATGATGCCCTCGAGCTGCGCCGACACCTCCGGCTCCAGACCCCCTCCAAACTTGATCGGGTACTCCTTCCCGTCTTGGATTAAGATATTTGTAATGACCTCCCCCTCCGGGAGAGGTTTTGCTGGGCGGCCCTTCTGCCCGGGGTCCCCGCCTCTGGGGAGGCTGGCTTCTTTGGCGCCTTCACGTACGCTGTGAATCTGTCGTGGCTCCAATGGCGTCGAGTGACCGTACTCGACCCGGCGGGCTGCGGCCTGGTCAGCCAGGATTGACAACACCCCTCCTGGAGTTGGCATCTTGAGGCATAGGTAGTTGTGGTGCGCGATGGCTCCGAAGCGATTGAGCATCCCCCTTCCGAAGATGGCGTTGTAGGCGTACGGAGCATCGACCACGTCGAACAAGATCTCCTCGCAGCGCCGAAGGGGGGAGTCGCCGAAGGTCACCTCCAGCATGACCTGGCCTAGGGCATCGAGCGGGGGGCCTGCGAAGCCTTGGAGCGGACGTGAAGCCGGCAGTAGGTGCTTGCGCGACAGGCACAGCTGATCGAAGGCCTGCACGAAGATGATGTCAGCGGAACTCCCTCCGTCAACCAGGATGCGACGCACCTCAACTCCGGCGATGTCCGCTGAGATAACGAGGGGGTCGGCGTGCGGGAATTTGACTCCGGAGGCATCTTCGGCGGTGAAGGAGATGGGAACGTGGGACCATTCAGGGAGGGCCGAGGGCCCCGACGTGCCGATATGCCCGACCTCCCGAACGTAGTCCCGCCGCTGTCGCTTGGACAGGGCCCCCAGGGCTCCCCCTCCGGATATGGGGAGGACCACTCGCTTCCCTTGATCCGGCGCATCCTCGAGCTTGGGGGCCAGGGCCCTGCCGAACTCCGGGGCTAGGCCCATGACTTCCGGCTCGTCGCGGCGCCTGACTACCTGGACCGCTTCTGGGCGGGGGATAGGGATCCCCCTGTCGGTGGAACCACGGCCGGCGTTGCGCTCGAGGTAGTCGCTTCGGAGGGCGAGTATGGTCCGGCAGGAGTCGGTGTCGTGGCTCCGGTTTTCGCCGTGGACGCTGCAGTAGAAGGTGGCTCATCCGGGGAGCGCCCGAGACGGAGCCTTGGCCCCAGTGGAGCGGCCTCCGCCGGACGTGTGCAGGTGCTTAGCGGGGGCTCGAGGGGTAATACTGAGAACCTCCCCCCGCAGATGCTTCCGGCCCCGCCGGGAGTGCCGGTGGACGGAGTCCTGCCGACTGGAATCTTAGCGGAGGAAGTCGGGAGTGGGTTGGCTTCCTCGGTTGAGGTCCGGCGGGGCTTTGTACGCCCTAGCGCTCGAGGCCCGGACATGGACTATCATTGCCTGCCGGCGCATTTGGCCCTCTTTGGACCGAGTGTATTCCTCGAAATACGTCATAAGCTGCGCCACTGAGGTGATAGGTTTTCGGTGGAGCTTGTCGAGGAGGCCTGGGTGGGTGACGCCTTCCCGGGCAGCGTCGATGACCGAGGAAGCTGAGAGCCCCTTGATCTGGGCCTTGGTGTGTGCAAAGCGCTGGGAGTACTGCCGCAAAGTCTCTTCGGGCTGCTGCTTTACTTGGAAGAGGCTCCCGGTGGACATTGGGGCCACGAAGGCCCCCTGGAAATTGTTGACGATTTTTTTGCTCAGCTGGTCCCACGTATGGATGGTCCCAGGTCGGAGCGACCAGAACCATCGGAGCACGATCCCTTCGAGCGCCAGGGGGAAGCATTTAGTCATGGTGTCCCTGCTCCCTCTGGACGCTTCTATCGCCAGAGCATACGAGCGGGAGAACTCCTCGGGGTCGGAGGTCCGGGTGCAGGGGGACTCCTCGTCGTAGGACGCATTTTCTTCCTCCGCCGGATCCTCGTCATCGCTCAGCGCCACGGGGACAGCTTTCGCGGCGCGGAGGGGCTCCGGAGGGCGGACCGACACCTCCTGGCGCCACAAAGCCAGTTCTGCCTTCAGCTGAGCGTTCTCGGCGGCCAGGGCGTCAGCTTGGCTCCCGCTTCCTCCTGAAGCGGTATCGGGGTCCCGCGAGCGGACGTAGTCGGTCCGAAGGGACACCACCGGGGGTCCGCTCGGAGGACGCCGCTCCGGTGGCCCCTCCGGCAATCCCGCCAGGTTGACGGAGGCTGGCTCAGGTACGCCAACAGGGCCCTGGGCCTCGGGCGTCCCTTCCGGCACCTGGGTTGGCTCCAGGGAGGGCGCCCTGATGGGCGCAACAGCGGGGGCCGGAGGACTGGGGTCGGGGACCGGAGCAGGCTTGATCCCGGCGGTGTGGGCCGACCGGCACAGAGGAACCGTGCTCGCCCCCTTCCGACCCGACATGCTTTGGTGAGTGGGTGTAGAGGACGCTAGCTTCTTGAACTAAGATCCCCACGGACGGGGCCAACTGTTGGAACGACGGATCGGACCAGCAGGTTTTAGTGGAAATGTAGGGACGTAGTGTATTCAGTGCTCCTGGAGCGTGTATCGTTACAACTGTAGTTGGGAGGTATTTATAAGGCGCCCCGTCCAGAGGACCAAGCGCCTCTGGACCGCCAATCTCTACATGGCCAGACGCCGGTCGGTAGTACAGACAAAACAGACTATACACAGTACAGACAAGAAGATTCGACTCTGACAGCGTATCAGTCGTGTCGGACGCTGCCTGCGCCTCCCGACACGGCTCAGAGGATCTCGATCCTGTCTCCCCGTATACTTGTCCAGTTCTTTTCCCACCAACACTCCCTCCGGATTCACCACCGCGGGCCGAGGGATGGCCCCCGGCAGTCCTCTCCGGAGGGTGGCCTCCAGCGTCCTTCTCCCGGAGGGTGGCCTCCGGCTTCATCGCCCGTAGGCCCTGGGCCCTCTGGCACCAGGCTTCGGACCCCCCTGGTTGTGGGCCCCCTTCATCTGTCGGGATTATCTCCCCCAACAAATATATCAACAAATCGGGCAAACTTTATTTAGATGAACAATATACGGCATAAAAAAGATACAATAACAAGAGATGTCGAACTTAACCGATGAAGCCTCAAGCTACCAATCTGAGAGCCCGAGTCCCACTGGATAACCTTGGGGCACAAGGGTGGAGATACACCGATTGTTGATTGAACGAGAGTTAACTAATCATAACCTAAGAGATACATATTTATAATCCATAGACTTGCCGTCCAAGTAACCTATCTAGCCGATTTCGGATGAATCTGTAACCACATATTGTTCTTATCTCCATTGGTTCCCCTTCCAATCATGCATCTGTTGTGGATGAACTCTTTTGACTTTCTTTGACCGGATCTTCCTTGACCTTCTGTTGACCACGCGCCTTCCTTGGTGGGCCTTGGGCTTTACCAATTCTTGGCGTCAACACATGCCCCCCTTGTTTTGAGACGTTAAGAGGCATCTGATGCTTCGAAACTATCAGTCATAATTACCTTACGCCGCCAAGTCTTTTCACACGGTCGTCTCACATTCATTACCACCAGCTGGAAAACTCTTCGCCTTCGCTTCTTGCGATTGGTTCGATGGGTAGCCGAAGAATCACCCTAGTCAATAAATATTTGTTTTCCATATTCTTTCTTCCACGCTTTCTGCTCACTACTACTCCGGCTTTCAACCCATCGTCATTGTCTTCTGCTGCTTCCTGATCATCACCACCTTGCTGCCTCCTTCTCCATCACATCACACCGAGAAGACAGTAGAATGGCTGACTTGAATAGGATCCCATTGGTAAGCCTTTGCTCTTTTATTCATTTGGCCCTTTTCTCTTTTCTTCATGGTTTTCATCCCTTTTCTGAATCATTTTCTCGTATGTAGGATCTTTAGAACTAGGTATTCATACCCATCGTAACCCTGATCTGATCTGACTTCATAAATACCGAGACCTGCCGAATCCCTTTCAAGTGTTCCTCCATGCGTCCTTCTGACTGGGGCCTTGGTTTCGCGCCTTTTCCTTCCTCCTTCCCTAGCTGGTGTGACTGGTACCATAGGGTATCAGCCACTTAGTGCACCTTCTGGGATAAGATTGATGTCGGTCATAGGATCGGTCTCTTCCTTGTCGTGCCATTCCAGAATGAACCGATGTTGGCCGCATCGTGTTACTTCTGGTCTGACGCTCTCAATGCTTTTCTTTTTGGTCGTGGAACGATGATCCCCCTCCTTGCTCGACATCTATTTTTTGACTTGCCTTGATATTAGTTCACCGGTCCTCCCCTTCTCCCTTCATTTCCAGCCGTCACACAACCTTGGTGCCGACCCAACCGATAACTGGAGCCAATAATCAGGCGGCACAATAAGAAAGTCGGCCCGGTAGGCACCCGCGAACACATTGCTTTCCTTACCCTTGAGCTAGAGAAATTTGTCTTCTGCGTGTCGGCCCTGACCCCGACTCTGCAATTCCAATACTTGGCCGAACGACTTGCCACCCACGAGCAGATCCCCCTGGGTTGTTACCTTCTTGGGGCCACCTACCGTCTCCTCCACCTCGTGTCAGTCGACTTATCGGCTAGCAACTTTATCAGCCGGTGTCAGGGTACTTGGTGGCTTCTTCAACTCTGGCTGAATGTATATACTGCTGAAGCCACCAGAGAGGCCCCTTTCTCCCAGTCACTCTTTCCCAATAATTTTCTAGAGTCGGCGCCTCCTATCTTTTATTGGTGTCTCTCCTTGGGTGAAGCGGCCTCGTATCGTCCTTCTATTCCCATCTCTTCTACGGCTTTGGCCGCAATCTTCAAAATCTTCTACCTCGGATTCTCCATTCAGATCGTCTGGTTACCTTTTGGTTTCCATCCGGAGTATGCACTCCCTGACCAGCTGGTCTTTCCCAATGTATCCCGGGACGCACACTACAAGAAATATGTTAATCTATGACGGTCAGAATTCATCACAGATCATCAAAATTCTGTCATAAAAGTATATCTGTGATTTTTTTGATAATGTCATGTATTGAGCATCATAGATTAACCTCGATGACGGATTAATAAAACCATCATAGATTAGTGCAATCTGTGAGGATTATGAACCGTCATAGAATGGCTTTGAGACTGTATAGCCGAGCCCAAAGCCTAATATTAATCATAGAAATAGACGTCGTAGAATTCATCATAGATTGAATACCCATGTAATCATGTGTGCTGACGTGGCTGATGACATGGCTGCTAACGTTGACGATGACATGGATGCTGACGTGTATGATGACGACCCGTTTCAGTTTTCAGCCTGTTTTCAAATTTCAGTCCATTTCCAAATTTCGACCCATTTTTTAATATTTTCAAATTTTAGACCGTTTTCGAATTTCAGCCCATTTACAAATTTTGGCCCATTTACAAATTTTGGCCCATTTTCAAATTTCGGTCCATTTTCAATTTCGGACCATTTTCAAATTTAGAAACATTTTTAAATTTCAGGCCACTCTGGAATCCAACACGCTGCACAACAACACAGAATGGCACTGTAGGCCCTCAGTAAAATCAAACATGCAATGACCTTATGTAACACCCCAAAATTAAAAATAAAATAAAAATGAGGGAAATAAATTTTCTGAAATAAAAGGAACTATTTAATCAGAGAAAAGGTTAAAAGAACCCAATTAAAACAAAACAAGGAGAAATACTTCAAATTTGAACCTAATAAATTTATGATAAAATCTATGAGCCAAGACAATTTTTTAGGAATTTTTACAAAATTTTAGCAACAGTGCTTCAAGCTCTAAAGGAATATATGAATTTCTAGATTTATTATAAATGAAAAAGACAATTTAAACTTTAATGGGACGCAACCCCGAATTCTCCTCAGCACGGCCCAGCCCAGCGCCTCACTCTCTAGCAAGTGGGACCCACCTATCGACGTGTCCCCTTCCTCTCTCTCCCACCCACGCCCGCCTTGGCCCCACTCATTAGTCGCTCTCCCTCGCCCTCAGCCTCTGACCGCCCCGGCCCCGTCTGTCGGCCCTTTCCTTTTTCGTTCGCCCGCCGAAAGGTGGGGGCCACCTATCAGGATCTTCATCTCCGATGGAAGGGGATCCCCCCTTCCATTTCCGGTGACCCCCTTCCCATCTATCGCCGCCGCCAGGTCCCCCTTGCCGAATTGGTGCCCGATTCCTACTTGCCTTCCACCAGCAATCACCTTCCACCCAAAACTGACGCGGATTCGGCCGGATGGAAGCCTAGCCGAGCGCATGGAAGATCGCCGACGTAAGCATGGAATCCCCTCAGATTCCCACCGGCACCCTTCCAAACTTGACGCCGGTGTAGGACCGAAAGTAGCGACCAGAGGGGGGGTGAATGGGCGCCTTAAAAATTCTTTCGAATCAATGGCCTGTTCCCAATACCCAACGCACCTCAAAAGACTAAGCAGCGGAGAATAAACAGAAGGCCTAAGTCTAAAGGTATCTAACCTAGAAGCAACTGATGATAAACAGAGAAACTATTAAAGATGTGCAACTAGGCAGATGAACACTATGTAACAGGCCTAAACTTCCCAATGAAAATGATCTAAATATATGTAAGGTGAAATGAGAAGTTACTGTCCAAATTTGTCTCCTGTTCGGAACTTGGCGAAGCCTGCTTCGCCCGTCGAGGTCTGCTTCGGAGATGGTTGACAAAGACTGCTTCGCTGGTCGAAGCCTGCTTCGGAGGTCGGTGACGAAGCTTGTCCGAGATGCCGAAGGTGTCTTGGTCTAGCCTAGTTCGAAGGGTCAGGAAGCGAAGTATACTTCGAAGTGAAGTATGACAAAGCCGGAGCCTGGTTCGAAGTATGTACTTCGAAGGCAAGGCTTCGGACACAGCTTCGAACCAAGTGCTTTGAAACAAAACCTTCGAACAAAGAACTTCGAATGCAACACAAAGACGGACTACCTTCGAACAAAGAAGCGAAGCCTGTCACACGACAGAAAACCAAATTCGAAGTCTACGCTCTACCTTCGAAAGGAGTAAGCATCGAACCGAGAGGCGAAGGCTGATATGTGTCAGAGAATATAAAGCAAAGTCTATCAGAGGAACAAGCTCCACTTCGAAACTCGTCGAAGTGTGGACTTCGAACAGATAGGGCCGGAGTACCTTCGCAACGTCGTTCGAAGTATGCGATGCTGTCCGTTCAGAAAATACTTCGAAGCTAGCAACTCAGGACACAGAAAACGAAGTTCGAAGTTTGAACGAAGCCTTTGAAGATGTTAGATCGAAGCCTGCCTCACGGAGCTGAGGGGCTTCGAACAGAGAAGGGCTTCGCCAGAAACACAGCCAGAAAAGGTGATAGAGCCTGTCAGCTTCGATCAAAAAGCTGTGCAGTGGAAGGTAAAAAGCTGCACAGAACACTGTAGCTGCAGTAAAGCAGTACTACTTGCAACAGCAAGAACTAGTACTACTAGCATGAAGAACACACCCAGCCGAAGCTTCCGAAGCCTCAAAAATCATGGGAAAAACTTGCTATGCTAATGAAATGTAGCCATTAAAACTTTGCAGATGCTGCACACAACGAAATAGGGACTTTACTGCAACATTAAATGCAAGGCAATAAAACAGGGGCAAAAACTCCCTGGCGGCGCAAGCAAGGAACAGGAGAAGAGAGAGGCAAGGCAAGAGACAAAAAGTGACCCAATAGAGTGGATTTGATTTCAGCCAAAAGGGTAGTCCAAACCCTAGGGATTGGGGTCCTATTTATAGGCAGCCCAACACTAGGAATATTCTACCAGCCCCTTAGGGTTTTTACAGACTCAAAAATAAAGGAAAAGACTCTACTGCCCTTAGGAATTTTTACAGACACGACTGACTGACTGTGGGCCTAGAGTTACAGATGACTTATCCGGAAGCTCAGCTTTCGTAGCGACTACGGCTTCTCTTCTAGACAGTCGGATACAAGATCAACGGTTGTCAGTTTTGCGCCGAAACTGACAAAGCCTCCACCGACTTTGCACCAGGTACCCGGATTGGGCCGGCCCGACTCCGTAGCTCTCTCAGCCCGGCAATCGCTCACCGCCCGTGTACCTGAGTCAGTCCTGGTCAACAGCCCAGTGGGTCTTCTACTGCTTCTGGCCCATGCACCCGGATTGGACCAGCCCGACTTCGCAGCCTCCTCTGCCCGACAGTCGCTCGCTGCCCGTGTACCTGAGTCGCACGCGGCCCATGAAACAACAGATCTCTTCTTCTTCTGTCCTCTTTGACTATCGTTGACAATGACTCATCACTTCTGGAGCCATGAGGCCCACGCTATTCAGCATGGCTCCTCAGCTGGTGACCCCCTATTTAAACCCTCACCCTCGCCGCACCCCGCTCACACCCTGTTAGCCCAAGCCCTTGCAAACCAGAACGCCGCCGCTCGTATTTCGGCCCTTCCCCTATTTCCAACTCCGGCAGACCCTCGCCGGCGCCTCAGGCCCCCATCGTCCACGTCGTCGACCGCTCATCCTCGGTCACGTCTCCGTTGGTCGTGAAGACCGCCGCAACACCACGCCGCCATTGAACCCGAAGCTTTTCACTGCCCCTTCTCGTCGCCGATTGCTATCAACCCACCTTCGTCGCCCCGCTGGTAAGCCCAGGTTCCCCGTGTGCCCCTCTTTCCATTTTAGGCCTTAGCCGCGCCATTAGACCTTGCCGTCGTCAGGATTTCATCGTCATTGCGTCGCCGGAGTCGGAGAAGACGGGTAAAATACCCCGCCTGAAGCGTGTCATGCCAGACGTGATCCTGGCCGCACGATCTCGATCGAGCGACACATATTAAGTCCCCTCGGGATTTAATCTGGGCCCTTGATCCATGCTGAAGCAGTACAGAGCGTTGTGGCTGTCGGTTTTCATTTAAGGATCCCGCGCGCACGCAGTCCATTGGATCTTGATCTGACTGCAGCCACCTGCCCGGCTCACACGCATAGTCAAGGGTTCACGGTGAACCTGGTTCACCGTGGACCAGAGACTGTTTTTCTATTTAATTAAAAATTCAGAAATTAGTTTAAACTTCTAAAATTCATAACTTGCTCAACTTAACTCCAAATTTCACCATTCAAATCTTATTAAATCTGTCTTTTTATTCTATACATTTTTATGCAATAAAAACAATATGTTTATTTTGCACAATTTATTCTTATTAAATAATAAAGTAAAAATCCCTTTAGGATAAATACATATTTCAATATATAAAATTCAGAAAACCCTATAAATATTAATCCTAAATATTTAGGCAATAATTCCAGAATATTTAAGGCTTTATTACCTTTATTTAAAACAACAAAAATTTGTATGCTTATAATTGTGATGTTTTGGATTGTTTATTGAATTGTCGTATTTATTTTTTCGTATCGAGAAGATTACGACGCCGTCGAGGATCCGGAGTTTTACCCCGAGGTTCCACCTTCACCATTCACGGATCAAGGATAGTCACAAACCCCAAGTTGATCATATTTGAGCCCAGTTTTTCATAATTACCGCTATAACTCATAGGAATTAAATATTGCATTAGTTTAATCACAAAACCCTAAATTATATTTATTAGATCCCCATCCTTGTGTGTAAACCCAAGCCATGCTTATTGAGATTAAACTCCTTGTGACATTTAAATATTATATTAGCTAGTGTCCAATGTATCGACACAACTGCTATAGGATAAAAGAATGAGTCGTAGATAGTTAGATTCTACTATATGATTTCTCCGTTATTCTCCCGTCTCTAGATTCCGTTGGAGTTGGCTATGTTATAAGTATGGTGGGTTCCAAGTGCAAGCTAGGGCATTGGTTGGTCGCACCCGGGGCACTATAAGGACCGGTCTGCGGGATCTGTTGCAAAGCACTTCCGTACTAACCACAAGTCTAATGTGTAAGTCCTAACTGGAGGTATGAATCATACCAACTTGAAGCACCATAGTGGAGGAGGAAAGGGGCAACCTGCGGGTGACTTGTACCAACGAGGCTCAAGGGGGGTACGGTGTTGGCCCGATGTAACGCCCAGATTTAATAAATCCGGACCTTTATTGAAATTCCATAGAAAATCAATAAATAAAGACGTTCATCACACGACCGCGCAAAATATGACAAGCATTCATGGTTCGTAGACCATATTAGAACAAAAGTGTTGAAGCAAAATGAAACTAATAAAACAAAGGTCCTAGATGAACGCCTCCTTCCAGTCTCGCCTTGACTAGGTCGCTACTCCAAACCTTCATCCTCCTTGTAGTAGACGGGCTCTGGTGGTGTAAGTCAACGGGGGTGAGTACAATCGTACTCAGCAAGCCACCGGATGCAAATATAATGCAGAGTAATAACAAGGAAGGTAGTGACTAATTTTGTGGAAAAGCATATTTGTAAAGCAATTAAATGTGATCGAGTTATTAATACAGAAATGTAAACATGTGTATGCATCATCTTCTAACTCGAGGGGTACAGTCAGCCCACCCTCACTCAACAGTCCTTACATGCCATGAATAACTCAACCATTCAAACAATTGTAAACTAACTACGAGAAGTCACACAACCAGCCCTTGTCCGTGGGCTCGGCTTTTCGAAAAGATTTAAACTCTGATCAGAGGTGTACCACTGTACTCATAAGGCACACACTCATCCCATACACCAAAGTGTACGATATGACCCATACCACGGGAACTCGTGCCAAAACCTTCCATATGGACCACCTCGACCCGACAGCACCCTCTTATGGGTTTCATATGGTGCCCCAACGCGTCGAGCCAACACCATACCCTCCCTTGAGCCACGTCGGTACAAGTCACCCGCAGGTTGCCCCTTGCCCCCTCCACTATGGTGCATCGAGTAGGTTTGTTCCATACTTCCAGTTAGGACTTACCCATTAGACTTTTGGTTAGTATGGAAGTGCTTTGCAACAGATCCCGCAGACCGGTCCTTATAGTGCCCCGGGTGCGACCAACCAATGCCTTAGCTTGCACCCGGAACCCACCATACTTTGGGTCATCTCGTACACTTTGGTGTGCGTGGATGAGTGCGTGCCTTGTGGGTACAGTGGTACACCTTTGATTAGGGTTTATAATCTTTTCGAAAAGCCGTGCCCATGGTCAAGGGCGGGTTGGGCGATGTTCACCACAGTTAGTTTATTATTGTTTGAATGATCGTGTGATTCATGGCAAGTAAGGACTGTTGAGCAAGGGCGGGCTGACTGTACCTCTCGAATTAGAAGATGATGCATTACACATGTTTAATTTTCAGTACTAATAATATGCTTACATTAAATGCACTACAAATATGCTTTCCGCAAAAGTAGCCACTACCTTCCTTGTTATTACTCTGCATTATACTTGCATTCGGTGGCTTGCTGAGTACGATTGTACTCACCCCCATTTACTTACACCACGAGAGGTCGTCTACTACGAGGAGGATGAAGGTCTGGAGTAGCGACCCAGTCAAGGCGAGACTGGAAGGAGGCGTTCATCTAGGGAATTTATTTTATTAGTTTCTCTTTGATTTAACTCTTTTATAATAACATGGTCTACAAACCATAAATGATTGGCGTATTATACGCAGTCGTGTGATGAACGTCTTGTTTTATTGATTTTCTATGGAATTTCAATAAAGTCTAGGTTTTATTAAATCTGGGTGTTACACCTTAACAATAAGATTTATAACCAAAGACCTTGAGAGTACGTATTTCTCATCACAAATTTAACGAGTGCTAGCTTCCCTACATGCTACTTTATATTCATGAAAAGAATGCAACTATAAATTCACAAACAGTATGAAGCAAATGGCATCCATCTGAAACCCCATGTTAGGCTTCCTGAAGGTTAACCCGATCTACCCCGACGTAGCAGAAGCTCAATCTTTGCATTCATCTCAACTTGTTGCTTCTTCATCTCCTCTTTGTCCCTAATCCATGTTGCCTCTGTTTCCTCCAATTGTCGTTTAAGTTCATCCATTTTGCATGTTTGGTGTTGATAATCAACTGGAGCTCAGCATTTGTCCTCTTCTCCACTTCTAGTTCAGTCAGCTCACTTGATCTAGGTTGCCCATTTTGAATCCCAACATTTTGAAGGAACTGATTTTTTTGTCTTTTGAGCAAGCACATCAGCTACTACTTGAGATGCTAACTTGGGTTCCTCACTTTCTATAGACAAGTTGTTTTCCATTTTATTCTAGCAAAGGAAACAGAAAACAAGGTGCATTTTAGTAGCAAGAAAACAGAAAAGAAGTTGTATTCCATTAAATTGTAACATATGAAACAAGTCTTACAATAGCCAATTACACAGTAGGCGTGTAGCATTTCTTTTTGTTGTTGTAGTGGCACTTCTTGAACAAGTTGAATGCATCAGCTTGTTCATTATTTTTGTCTCCCTAAAAACAGCATATATATCAGCCTAGACACAAAGGTTTCAGTGACAAAATGAACTAGTGTTGTATAGAATCATATATAAATTAGCATCAACACATAATTATGTGGGACAATGAACAATTTCAGTTTAGCCAAAAATCGAGGAAAAAACATATACAACAGCAAAATCACAGAAGTAATGTTTTTTTAGTAAATACAGCAAGGGAAGCCCCTGCTATGAACTTTACACAAGGTTTAGGAATTAAAACAACTAAGCAACTAAGAAAGGAACAAACTATATGTATATATGTAAAGCATTAAAAAGTCATCTTTCTTTTGTGACTAATGTTGTACAATTTGACAATCATTTGAGTAGGCAGGAACACATTATAGTAGAAGATACATAAATTTATTGTAGTACACATACTTCACATCGACATGCGTAACTTACTAAATTTTCCACAAAGACCGTGTAACTCTAGGAGCCAGTAGTTTGATGGAACTGAACATTAGCTCTGCTGTATTTATTCTTTTGACATGTCTCCTACATCAAAACTAGAATATATGTAAGACAAGTGACATAGTGTCATGTACAAGGCAAGAGTTTGGTATTTACAAAGAAACATACCATCTTTTGGGGATTCTTCCATGAGTCCACAAGATCGTTCCACTGTACATTAGTCATGCATTTGAGAGGAGAAGTTTTTGTAACCAAATATAGTGGAAAGGGATCAAAATATCTCTGCTTAAGCCTATAGCGTTGTTGGCGAACAACAATCTTCATCATCTCCATACAAGCTTTTTTAACTATTGCATCATCAGTGTTTACACCAAACTTTGCCTATTCAAAAGGAAGAACATGTTACCAGTTAAACCATATCAGGCGATATAAAAAAGTTGCATTCAAAATTTAACTAAACTTCAGATTAATTATTCAGAAACATGCTACAATGGTTTTTATTGGAACTAAATGGGGGGAAACATGTGGAGAATGTACTTACATGGATTCTTTCCAAAAATAGGTCAAACAACACAGGTTTCTTCTTGTATTCGCTCTAGTGCTTGAGGATAGGAACATGGTTCCTAACATCAATGTTGCATTCAGTTGCAAACTTTGCAGCAATCACAAGTGTGACATGCCTTGTCATCCCTTCGGCTAAGACAAGTGGAAGTTTGCCACGCCGAGCTCGGGTCAATCTTTGGAGACCATTCCCCATATTTAATCCACACTCGCGTCGCTCCTCCCTTGGTTACAAAGGTACATTGGAAATACAATTAGTTGCATTGAACATCCAAGTTAGCGAGGCAATATGTAGTATGCTAAATAGATGAACAAACTATCACCATCGATGGCAATACAATGAATTCATCATGCAATCATAGCTAATACAATGATGGTAAGAAAGGATCACCTTCAGTATCCATATGGTTATCCTCATCAGGCCAGGGAATGGAATCACCATCAGTGGTCATGTTAATGTTGTCATTATGTTGAAAATTGGCATCTAAAAAATGCAACTGGTTACAATGAATTCATCATGCAATCATAGCTAATACAATGATGGTAAGAAAGGATCACCTTCAGTATCCATATTGTTATCTTCATCAGGCCGAGGAATGGAATCACCTTCTATGGTCATGTCAATGTTGTCATTATGTTGAAAAATGACATCTAAGAAAGGCAACTAGTTACAATGAATTCATCATGCAATCATAGCTAATGCAATGATAGTAAGAAAGAATCACCTTCAGTATCCATATGGTTATCCTCATCAGGCCAGGGAATGGAATCACCTTCAGTGGTCATGTAAATGTTGTCATCATGCAAGGCAAGCCCATCACCTTCAGGTGTCAAGCTTGCATCAGGCTGGGTAATGCTTTTCTTTGACCTTGTAACTCTACTGGTCGTTGCAGATAAACTCTCTTATGAGACCTAAACTTGAGTCCACCAATAGGCAAATCTGAAATTTAGTTTTTTACTTTTCCTGGCAATCTCCTCATCAGAGTCCTGCTAGAAATAAAGGCATAGATTAGTCAACACCGTGGAGAGAATTATGTATATTGCAACAACAAGCAAAAACCTATTAAGCCCTGATAGGATGCACCTTAGAATTGTCATTGTTAAATAAATCTTCCAAGTCAGATATAAATTGCTGCCTAGGTGGCAGCACTCTCTTTGATCCTTTTGTAACATTAGATATGACTTCTTCTGGTTGTCCCTCATCAACCCTAGGGTCATACTCAGATCCTGATTTTTGAGGGCCTTCATCCTCCACATGTGGACGTGCATGTGCATGTGCACTCTTAAGTATTGATGTCAAAGCACCAAGCCCTAGGCTTTGAAGCACTTGGTTGTTCTTCATAATTTGTTAACCCCTTAACTTCTCATAATCTGATAAGGGTGCAGCTGTACATTGCAATGAGAAAAGAGTTCGTAGATAGGTAAGTATGTTGTTTAGTGTGAGACAATCATAATTACAACAGAAAGATACATAAAAAATTATTTGACGGCTAGGATAGAAGCAAGTGGTTCAGCTTAAATTTATCGCATTCACAAGCAAAAGGGCATGATCCCAAGGAAAGAGATAGCACAACAATGTACATCTGGTATAGCAACATTTACATGATATAAGTTGAAGAATTAGATTAGTAACTCAGTTGCTATCTCAAGGCATGTCTCATCTACACACATTTGGATTAACCAAGTAAATGTAAGAAAACTCTTTAACTTGGTTGAAGGCAGCATTTGTATCTATTAATGGGCAGCTTCTCTATGAAATGAACAAAACAATACTATGAGCCTAACCAAACACGAAACAACAATACTAACATTTTATAGGGAACAAAACAACAACCTCAGTTGGATGGTCACGCTGGTCAATGAATTAAATTGATAAACGTTTATACCTTACTAAACTAATGAAAGTATAAACCAAAGTGAATTCCCTAAATGTGACCCAAACATCGCCCAATAGCAAAAATTGCAGGGTATACACACAGGCAACAGATGAAAATTGCAGACCATACACACAACATACACATGCCAAAAATGAATTCACAACGGTAATCAAGAGTGCATGTTACCAGCAAGGTCCTGCTGTGGCCGATGTGCTGCAGATTTCTTTCCTGGTGCGACCTCCTGCCGTGGACGTTGTATAACTTTCCTCCCTGGTGCCATCACGATAGAGGTCTTTGAGGTCAAGGTGGAGATCGCGACCGAGGTAGTCGAGGTCAAGATCGCGGTCGAGGTCGTTGATGGTGAGGTTGCCGAGGATGAGGCCGTAGGCGAGGTGGAGTGGATGAGGCGATTAGGGGTCGCCGCTCCTAGCGGCAAGGTGGAGTGGGTGGGGGAGATTAGGGATCGCCGGTCTTGGTGGCGTGGAGTGGGTGGGGAGATTAGGGATCGCCGCTCCCAGCGGCGGGGTGGAGTGGGTGGGGGAGAGATCGCCGCTCCTAGTGGCATGGTGGAGTGGGGGAGATTAGCGGAAAGGATTAGCGGGAGGCTTCAATTTTATTAGAAAGGATCTCGTAGGTGGCGTAGGAGGCATAAAAAAATACAGTGCATACCATACTATCAATAATTTCCAAAAACATATTCAAAATATATTTTATTGTATATGTTGTTGAATCTTATTTTAGGAAATTATTGATTGTAGAGAATCTCTTGTTTCTTAACATCCTAAATTGAAAATTTCTATAAACATTTTAAATTTTTATCATAGCATCTACGTATCATATCATAACACAAAGCCAAGTCTCGTCTTTTCTAGAGTTCATTTGATTTTTTGGAAATTAAAAAATTATAAAGATCCATGTTGCTGATCGAGTGTCATAAGCTAGATTTTTCATAATGTCTTTAAATTTATTATACAATAAATAAAAATGGACTCAAAATATGAATATGATTTTTCTACAAATTGTTTATAATTATTCAGGCACTTGTAGTTCAGATTTCACATATTTCAATTTAAATCACAGAAAATCATTTAATGAATGAAAAACAGTAATATTTCCCATCAAAATATAAAATTTTTAAATTAGAATATTTATGTTGTATTTTGGTTGTAAAAAAGTTTCAAGTTCAAATGAGGATTTAACTATCGTTTTGCTTTGAAACCCTCCTCAATCCTTCTCTAAAACCTAATTTGTCCTTGAAGAATATGTAGTTTATTAACATCCTAAATGGAAAATTTATCGAAACATTTTTAAATTTTTATCATAGCATCTACGTATCATATCGTAACACCATGCCAAGTCTCGGCTTTTTTACAGTCCACTTGATTTTTGGAGAATTAAAAAACTATAAAGATTCATGTTGTCGATTGAGTGTCGTAACCTAGATTTTTTATAATGTCTTTAAATTTATTGTAAAATAACTAAAAATGGACTCAAAAACCTGAATATGATTTTTCTATAAACTTTTTATTCTTATTTCACGCACTTGTAGTTCAGATTTCACATATTTCAATTTAAATCATAGAAAATCATTTAATGAATGAAAAACAGTAATCTAGCCCAGAAAAATATCAAAATTTTTAATTATAATAGTTATGTTTTATTTTGGTTGTAAAAAAGTTTTATGTTCAAACGAGGATTTAACTATTGATTTTCTTTGAAACCCTCCTCAATCCTTCTCTAAAACTTAATTCGTCCTTGAAAAATCTGTGGTTTCTTAACATCCTAAATAGAAAATTTCTCAAAACATTTTTAAATTTTTATCACATCATCTACGTATCATATCGTAACACCATGCAAGTCTCGTCTTTTTTAGAGTCCACTTGATTTTTGGAGAATTAAAAAACTATAAAGATCCATTATGTCGATCGAGTGTCATAACATAGATTTTTCATAATGTCTTTAAATTTATTGTAAAATAACTAAAAATGGACTCAAACACATGAATATGATTTTTCTATAAATTTTTGATACTTATTTCAGGCACTCGTAGTTCAGATTTCACATATTTTAATTTAAATCGTAGAAAATCATTTAATGAATGAAAAATAGTAATCTGGCCCAGAAAAATATCACAATTTTAAATTAGAATGTTTATGTTGTATTTTGGTTGTAAAAAAATTTTCAAGTTCAAACACTCCTCAATCCTTCTCTAAAACCTAATTCGTCCTTGAAAAATCTTTGTTTTCTTAACATCCTAAATGGAAAATTTCTTGAAAAATTCTAAAATTTTTATCACAACATCTACGTTTCATATCATAACACTATGCCAAGTCTCGTCTTTTTTAGAGTTCACTTAATGAATAAAAAACAATAATCTGACCGAGAAAATATCAAAATTTTAAATTAGATAAGTTATGTTGTATTTTGATTATAATTATATTTTAAATTTTAAATTTTAAATTTATAATTATATTTTAATAAATTTATTTAATAAATCTGACGAGTGTTTCTAAAATGGAATGAGATATGTTGTATTTTGATTGTAGAAAAAGTTTCAAGTTCAAATAAAAATTTAATCATCAATTTAGGCAATCTTCAAAGAATAGTTTTCTGAATTGGATGTTGTCCATGAATACTAAATATTTGTAATTTTGCATTTGCACCAGAATATTTGGATCCATCAGTATAGCATGTAGTCAATTAGGGCATATAATCTAATAAAAAACAACATCATCATATAGCATGCAGTCATTACTAATTCTTAATTATAGGATCCATCAGTCATTAGGGTATCCATCCATCGATTACAACATCCACCACAAACTGAACAAAAGATACCAACGATCCATCGATAACAACAACCACCACTAACCAAAAGATACCAACGATGCATCGATAATAACAACCAGCACTAACTAACCAAAAGATTCGATATAGCGTCACCGTCTAGGTCATTTACATCACATCTTGTCGATCACTACGTCAAGCTTGTCCTTCAGTATGTCCAGCTTCTCGATCACTACATCTAGTTGTGCAATCATTATGTCTGGAGTGTCGTCCTGCATGAAGAGAGAAACATTGATTCAAAACCTTGTAATACAATCATAAATTTGTCTTGTATTGATAATTTTATTTAGGTATATGTTAATGCCATAGCAGAATAAGCTATTCTACCATAATACTCAAGAAATGATTCAGAAATGATGCAGAAACTGAAGTATCAGAAATGATTCAGAAATGATGCCACTTGCCTTTGCAGTTTTCCCTTTGCCACCTCTTACCTCTGCAATTTTCCCTTTGCCACCATTTGCCTCTGCAGTTTTTCCTTTGCCCCCACTTGCTCTAACTTTATGCGGCACGTCGTCGTCCGAATCCAAGTCCAACTGAAGAACCACTTGCTTCCTTTTCGAGGACGATGAGCAACTGCAAGGGTGACCTTCGACCTTAATCTTACCACACTGGCAAACCTCACAAACGTCGCTTGATGAAGTAGAGGATCCATTGTTTTGTTCAATCTTTGGTACACAACACTTTTTATCGGCTTTTGTATGACGCTGAAACCTCCCCAAATTGTCCCTCTTCAACTCTTTCTTAGGAGGACCCATCACTACCATAACAAGCTCATGTTCAATAAAAAGCACACATTAAACTACCATAACATAGTCAAGCTAAGAAAACTAAGAAAATACTAAAGGACATGTTCAATAAAAGGAACAATCACATGGGTGATGCTTCTATTTTGAAATATATGGGAGGCACAAAAATATTGTAATGAATGACACGCTATCATGCATATGAAAAAATGAAACTACGAAAGTATCAAAAGAGTAGAACATTAGGACATGTTTATGGTACCCTGATTCACAATCCACATATTGATGTTCGCAATGATTGAAATTATAACACAATGAAATCACAAAATTAATCATGTTTATGGTACCTTGATTTAGACAAGTATCGTACTAACAGTGAAACTAAACATCTATTGAAAGATCATGCTAGGGCTTTTGCTAACAGATCTTCCACAAGAAGGCTGCAAAAGAATTGAATTACAGTGAACATGTGAATAAGACTCAGTTCACTTTAAGGAATAATTGACTTGTTGAAAGACTTACAAAAGAAACATGAGGACCTTGATCTTGACATAACACATTACTCATTGTAGTTTCAAAAACTAACAGAAACATCAACTCAAAACAAACCACCATAAAGGTAACAATATGTAAATGAATAAAAACATATTTTGGATGAACCACAGTACTAAGTATGTGTTTCAGTGTTCATGATTACTGGTTTACAAAATTCCTATGTTAATGAACAAAAAATATTTCAACGGACCGCACATAAAAATAAACAGTAATACACTGATTTTGTTGTGTAAGAAATGCAACATGAGCACATTTTACGAAAAATATATACCTTTCATCCACGGCGAGAGCGATGGAGTGCAGGCACAACCCAAGCTCTGGTGAGTGGCAACGGCCCCAGCCCCCAAGCCGCTATGGTGCAGGGAGCCCCTAAGCGCACGAGAGATTGAGCGCAACGGCCGACCGACGGCGGGCGCCGGCGACGGCGTGGAGCCAAGATCTGATGCAGCGGCGCTCTGTACTAGAGGGTGACCGACGCGAGGGGAGGCCGAGCGACGCGAGTGGGCGATTGGGGAATGGGGATTGAGGAGAGGAGGGGGCGTCACGGGTGGCAATATAGGTAAAATTATTTCAAGAAAGCCAAACATAAAAACGATGCTTGCACTATACATTCAAGAAAGCATTGATAGTGTAATGGCAGAAGGCACACGGTTTTACCCTGCGGTTGGGCATTTGAACCTTAGGCGTTGCAGTTTTTTGGAGTTTTTACACGTTTTATGCATATGCTATTGTTTTTTTGACAATTTCATGAAATTTACTGTATACTAACTAAAAATACAATGAAAATTATGAATATGATTATTCTATGAATTTTGGTTATTCAATGATTTTTTACATGTTTTATGTAGATGCTATTGTTTTTATTTTTTAAAATTTCATGAAATTTACTGTATACTAACTAAAAATACAATCAAAATTATGAAAATGATTATTCTACGAATTTTGATTATTCAATGATTTTTTACACGTTTTATGCATATGCTATTGTTTTTATTTTAAAAAAAATCATGAAATTTACTGTATACTAACTAAAAATACAATCAAAATTATGAATAATGATCTTGAGGAGTACTCTAACTAGATATGTTAGCAAGAATGGAATTCCCAACAAAACCTATATACACCAATCTGTAAGTTCATATAATCAAGATCCTAGCAAATTAGGGCACAATTACAGGATATAACTGAAGTCTGATGCACATTTCAGAAGTAGCTCCTAGGGTAGCATTAGTTCAGAAAACAATTGACCAGGTCATTGATCAGGTTACAACTGCTTATTGGGCACACATTACACATGATCAGGTTACACATTTCACCTGAAATGGAAGTAACTACTCATCATCAATGTCAACATCAGTACCAGCACCTCCTACATCATCACTACAGTATTGGAAAGTGTGTCATCTTCATTTTCATCTTCACTTTCACCATCACGCTATTTGTCTATATCCTTCGTCATCTGGGTAATTTTAGAAGCTTCAAAAATAAGGCCTTGTTAATCATCTCTATTCAACAGCTTCTCATATGTGCTGTCAGAAACAACTTTTCGCATGCCCTCTTCTTCATGACATGCATCCTCTTGATATGCAGGAGCATTATATTGTACACCCTCGGTTTGGCGTACATTGTAAAGATGCATGTGTTCAAATGTCTGTGCAACTTGCCAATTTTGGCTAAACCTTGTGTCCGGCAGATAGAAGACCTTCCTAGCATGAGTGGCCAAAATATAACAATCATTCTTGTACCATAGACTTCCAACATTGATGCTTTTAAAAAAGCCATCATTTTTAAGCTCGGTCCTCTTCCCATCCAATTTAAACCAATCACATTTAAACAAAACAACAGACCTCTCGTTATAGTCTAACTGAATTATCTCTTTCGATGTACCAAAAAAATCAGTCACATGTCCGTTATGTGTACTTTGTGACATTACTCCACTGTTTTGTGTTTTCTTATTCTTATCACGCTCAACAGTGTTGAACCTCACACCATTCACTATGCATGAAAAATATTTCTTGACTCTGAAATCAAGACCATATGCCAAGGAAAAGAGGTCATCATCTACCTCTTCTTCATTAGTATTCCTAAACATCATGATCTGCCACATGAAACACACATATCAGAATCTACAGAAAATGTGTCACCCAAAAAATCTCTAAAATATGTTCCTATGAACACTAATATGGTTCCTGAACTAAGCCTGAAATCCTTGCCGCGGGCTTCTTTCAATGTTAGGCACCCCTTGTCTCTCAAATTCATCTCTGAACATTCTTCCAAAAAAATCAATTAGCATATGTGCAAAATATAACTATACAAGATAATCATCAAAAGTCAGAACATACTCCACATAATTCTCTAACTTAACTATAGTTGTTGAGCACAAACCACGCCATAGGCTTCTTCATCAGAAAAACCCTTGTTTCTTGGTTTGCGGTTAAATCTGGTATCAACATCATCCATGTATTTAGAGCAGAATGTCAAGCATTCATCAGCTATATATGCCTCAGCAATGGGACCCTCTGGCCATGACCTATTCCTAACATAGCGCTTCAAAGTATACAATCGTCTTTCAATTGGGTACATCCACCCATATTGCACAGGACCTCGAAGCAATGCCTCATCAGGTAAATGTATAGAAAGGTGTATCATAACATCAAAGAAAGCCGGGGGAAATTTTCTCAAGTTTCACCAATATTATTGGGATTTCTCTCTTCATTTCAGCAAACACTACCTTGTCAAGGGTTCTTCAACACAATTCCCTGAAAAATTTACCTAATTGCGCTATTTCTTCATAGATATCCTTGTCCAATAATCCTCTCATTATAGCTGGTAATATTTTTTGTAAAAGAATGTAACAATCATGTGTTTTTAGACTTTGTACCTTGGTTCCATCAGCATTTAAACACCTTGAGATGTTGGAGGCAAATCCATCTGGAAACTTTACCTCCCGTAAAAAATCACAGAATGCCTTCTTTTGTTCTTTGGACAAGGTATATCGAGCATGAGGCATCTGACATGAATCTCCATCATCTCTAAATTGCAGCTCCTTTTTAATTCCCAAGTCTTTCAGATCAAGCCTAGCCTTAATTGTGTCCTTTGTCTTTTCAAGGATATCCAAAATTGTCGAAATCAGGCTCTCACATATGTTTTTCTCAATGTGCATGACATCAAGATTGTGTCTCACCTTCAATTTATGCAAATATGGCAGCTTCCATAAACTCACCTTCCGGCTCCATATTTTTACATTATCACATTTCAAGTCAAAACACTTCATTTTCCTACTACTTTGCAACTTCCCAAGTTTATCATCTTCAACTTTGTCCAATTCAGCAAGCAACTCTTCAATACAGAATTCACCCGGTGGATCATTACTTTCATGATGGTCGACAAATTCATTGTTTCTCTGTAAGCGATGTCCCTTAGGAAGGAAATAGAAGTGTCCAATATACCCAATTTTGCTCCTTAGGCCGTATGAAAGAGGGTCTTTGTCACAATGAATACATGCAAAATATCCTTTTGTGCTACGCCTCGAAAGAGTGTTTAAAGCTGGGTAATCATGGATGCACCACAAAACTGCAGCACGAAGCTTAAACATTTTGCCACAAAGAGCATCATAAGCACTCACACATGTCTAAAGCTCAAGTAAATCTTCTACCAAAGGTTCTAAAAATATATCAAAATCCATCCTGGGTGATGCGGGACCAGGAATAAGCAAGGCATCCACTACCTAACAAAGGGTCATTAGTGACGGGTTATAACAGTCATTTGTAACAGACATCGTACTCGTCACTAGTATCACATCTCTAATGACCTATCATTAGTGATGGGTATACACCCGTCACTAAAGGTGACGGGTATACATCTTTACCCGTCACTAATGGTCACCTTTAGTGACAGATATAGATGTTCACGCGTCACTAAAGGTACCTTTAGTGATGGGTATAGATGTTCACACATCACTAAAGATAGATTTTTTTCATTTTAGATCTGTTCTATACAGTTTCGTTTAGTTTCTTTCAGTTCAAATGAGTTAACGATTAGATCTAAGATGATCATAGAGGGTCTCTTTTCGTCATTTTAATCATCGTTCCGATGTGATTTCCGTGTGGTGGTCATCAGTGAGGCTTCCACCCTGAGCCACAATAGAGGAGGAGAGATGATGATGATGAAGAAGAAGAATAGATCCGAGGTGGTCATGAAGGGGCTCTTTCTATTATTTTTGTCATTGTCTCGATATGATTTCCATGTGGTCATCGTTAGTGAGGCCTCTACCTTGACACAAATATAGGAGGAGAGATGATGATGATAAAGGAGATAAAGAGGCGATAACAATAGATGAGAGAAAGCAATAGGATTTGGTGAAACAATTATAATAACTATGTACCCTTTGTTGAAGCAGTCTAATACCGATGAACTCATGGTCGGGAAGAGCATGAAGTAACGCCGGTCGCCGTTGAGTATATCTTGCAGTGACGTCATCCACCATTCATAGAGCTCGATCGATATGAGAATGGTAAAGATTAAGTATAGATAGCAAGGGAGAGAATTTATAGAATGGCTGAGAGTAAAGACTGAAGAGAGGAGACAGAGCTTTATAATAGGGTTCTTCTGTCCGCCCAAATTTTTGGGCTAGTGTTCTTTTGCCCGCCTAAATTTTCAAGAATTTTCGTATGCATCGGTGTTTAGTGACGGGTCTATATATTTACGCGTCACTAAAGGTAGGTATTTAGTGACGGGTATAGATATTTATGTGTCATTAAAGATAGGTCTTCAGTGATGGGTCTCACATGCGTCACTAAAGGTAGGTCTTTAGTGACGGGTCTCAACGTTGCTCGTCACTAAAGATCACTTTAGAATTTTGGCAACTTATTAGTGACAGACATCATTGAGACCCGTCACTAAAGGTAGGTCTTTAGTGACGGTTGTAAAAACACCCATCACTAAAGTTATATTAGTTACACGTGTCTTTTACCCGTCACTAAAGCTGCATCATTAAAGACCGCTTTTGTGGTAGTGATCATAAAGTTTGACTCTTCCATGCATTCCCATGGCACCACAAACACATGCCACATGCTATATTTTGTGTTCTTTTTTGAAAATGGATTGAAGCCATCAGTAGCCAGGCCAAGCCTCACGTTTCTTGCATCTTTTGCAAAATCCAGAAATTCTCTGTCGAACTCTTGCCACGCCTCACCATCACCTGGGTGGCTCATTTCATTCTCACTCGGCTGCCGCTTTACCTTGTGCCATTGTGTTGTTTCTGATGTTTCTTTGCTTGCAAACATCCTTTTCAGCCTAGGTGCCAATGGAAAATGCTGCAACACTTTCTGTGGAATCTTCTTTCTTTCTGAATCTTTCCATCTTGATAAACCACAAATGGGGCACTCGTCCTATTTCGCATATTGCTTCCTAAACATCACACAATTATTAAAGCACACATGTAATTATTCATATCCAAGACTTAATTTCTTTAGAAGATTCTTTACTTCATTATATGACTTCGGGAGTGTATTGCATTCCAGGAATGCTTCACCCAAAATCTTCAACATTGCAGTAAAAGTATAATTGTTTATCCTATAAAATGACTTCATATGAAGAAGCTTTACCACAAAAGAGAACCTTGAAAATTTGGTACAACTAGGATAAAGCTGACGCTTCACCTCTTTCATGACATTTTCAAAAAAAATGACTCCTTCTGATGAGGATCTGCATCACTATCTTGATCTTGTCCATCCTCATTTCCGCTGTTTTGTCTTTCCTATTCTGCTGCAGTATGTAGGTCTCCTAACATCCCTTCCAACCGATCAACACTATAATATTATGTCATTCCTTCCTCATGTATGAAATCATGACCATTATCATGCACATCAGTACGATTCTCGAAAACTTCTACATCCAAACTCTCTCCATGATGAATCCACCGAGTATAACTACTGTCGATGCCATTAAACAAAATGTGCTTTTCCACAAGAGACTGACAAAGGTGCTTTTGATTAAGACATCTACCACATGGGCACAATATTTCCTCATTCTCACTGAATTTTCCTTGAATGAATCTCATAAATTCATAGACACCATCAATGTGTTGAGGGGAAAACAATCTGCCATGCACCCAACTTCGATCCATCTGATCAAGAATTGCAAAAAAAACAAATTAACAAGTTTACACCTATTCAAAGGGAAACAACGCAAACTCAAGGAAAAATAAAGAGCTAGGTACATTATCAGCAACATTTTCAGCACATATACAAGCATAATCTAAAGATATACAATCATTTTTCAACACCATTATCATGTCGTTCTCAGCACCATACAACCATGTTTGACAGCATAAGGACATTAGTGAAACAATGTCAAACACATTAGACACACCAATAACATGCTCTTCTTTGTGTATGAAATAATTAAATCATGATTTAGAGCTATATACCTCCTACTACCATCAATCGATCACAAAAACATCACTCTGCCATCACTAGAGAGGATGGCCAGTCGATGTAGGAAAGGTGCGGTGGCTGCGGAGGTCAAGGTGGCGGGCGCTATGCCGAATGGCGTGGGCGTCGAGGGCGCGGCGGTCGCGGAGGTCGTGGCGCCACTTGTGCGGGGGGCGGTTGGGGGCGGGGGATGTCAAGGCAGCAGCGGCGGTGCTAGCCGCCGAACCTAGAGGAGAAGGAGGCGTCGGATGGTGTGGACCGGGCGGCACAGCGGTGTGTGGTGTTTTGTCCCTCATGTTGACTGGTGGGTCCCTCATGCTGACTGGATTTAGAGAGGGGTCGTGTTGAATGTACATCATTTTGACTGGACAGATATGTGGGCCCATGCTAACCATGTTTATTTATTTGTGACGAATTTGATGCAATGTCACTAAGGTTGCTTGATCTGTGACAAATTTTATAGAAGGTCACTAAATTGCGGGCCGATTTGTGACAAATTCGATAATACGTCACAAAACTATGGGCCTAATATCCAGCGATGCAGATCCATAATGGAAAAATATCAATAGTCACATATTGTGTATATTTATGATATTTTCTGAAACCATCACAAAAAATCTGTCATAGATTAACATATTTCTTGTAGTGGCAGAGTCCTTTCATATCTTCTCCGTTGCCTCCTTTCCCTGCTTGCTCTCGGTCAATTTTACTGATGACCGTTTTCGGCGGTGCTCTTATGAGTTCTACCACCTGTCGGTGTTCTCGAGGCAGTTGGGCTTTGGCCAGCTTCCTCCTCATCTTTTCTTCGTCGGACGGATCCAAGCCCGCAGAAGGGTTATGAGTGCACTGGAGTGGGATCGCCTCTCCCACATGACCGATGGGATACCCTTCCGGGATTCGCCACCGGTTGTATTAAAAGCAAAAGAAAAAAATAGTGTTTTGGGTAAAACTTTCCATGAGTTGTCGTTGCCTTTTAGGTCCTGACTTCAAGTGGCGCATAAGGCCCGATTTCTTAGGAAAAATTCATGCACACCAAAGTTCAACCTTGTGAGCATTATGGGGTGTCCCTCATTAAGTACTTAGTGGGCTTAGGATCACTTGATTAACGATAGATGTAAAATCGTTGGGGTGTCTCATTGGTTTGTGAAGTCTTACTTGGATGTGAATTTTGTTTGTGATAAATTGTTGGAGGTGAAGGAGGAAGGGAGGAGTAAGGGAGTCTGAGTACCTATGGGATATTAGGGGAGAAAGAGCTGAAGTTACCTAATCCTTGATCGAGAGACTTGTCTATGGGATAATAGGTTATCCTAGATCGGCTTTGGAAAGGCCTTGTCACAAACCTCTACTACCGGGGTAGTAGGAGTAAGCTCGTGTCACAAGGGTAAAGTATATATCCTCGGCTGAAGTATAATTTATTCGAACAGTCGTGCTCACAGTCATGGGTAAGTGTCATTATAGTTTCCCATGCATGCGTAGTGTTTGGCTTTGGTTTTGAGCAATAAAATGAGTTGTGGGTTGGGAAATGTTACTAGAGTATGTCCTCAGGATGTACAGCTAGCCATTGTGGTTGGGAATGAGCTTATGTAGCTTGGGAAGTCGTATTGGCTTCATAGCCACTACTACAAAGCGACAATGTAGCGGCGGGCAAAAACGACCTATAGTGGCGGGCATCCAGTCCGCCACTGCTATCGCTGGTTAGTAGTGGTGGTCAGAGCGCCCGCCACCGCTGTGTCAACGGCAGTGGCGGGCGCGCTGACCTCACCTGCCCGCCACCACTATGTCAACAGCAGTAACGGGCGCACTGACCTCATCTGCCCGCCACTACTGTTATCAATAGCAGTGGCAGGCAGATGATGTCAGCGCGCCCGCCACCACTGTGTCAACAGCAGTAACGGGCAAGCTACCTCATCTGCCCGCCACTGTTGTGTATAACCCATAACACAGAATGCTGTGATCCCACAAACCAAAACACAGAAATTATATGCTTCACACAGCCATCCACATACACAGCAGCAAAACATCCACATATCCACATACACATCAACAAGTGGAACACATCAACACAACAACCATCCATCTCATCAATTTTCAAAAATTTACAAAGTTTACATTATATGCTTCACACAGCCATGCATCTACATACATAGCACAACAACAACACATCTCATCAATTTACAAATTTACATTTCATCACACATCAAGTCTAAAAAGTTTACATCTATCAAAATTTCAAAATTAACCATTGTTTCACAAATACATGCTCATGCGGTTTATGTTTTCTTGGAAGGCCAACTCATATCTTAATTGGTTCGCCTTTTCATTCATCTGGCCCAATTATACAGAGTTGGATGTTTGGCCACTTCATTCTCAGGATCGAAAAATGCTCCAAGCTCATGAAGAATCTCATGCATCGTGAAGCGGCACATCCTTGATACGATTTCGCACATTTGTGATTCTGAGAGTTGGCTCTTCTGGGCAACGGTTGATGGACCTGACGCCTGCATACGTAAAATATAAGTACATACACTGCAAGTTATATTAGATTAACACACAAGAAATCAACTTACTTCTTTAGTATCCTCAGATACTGTCCGCCCAAACTTTCCTAAGTTATTGCTCATGAAATCACAAGTATAATAGCCGCAATGCACGAAACCAAGAGATTGTTTGTGACACTTCAAAATAGACAAAGTTAGAACGATATATAGTTTGGCTTTATCAATTGAATTAAGAAATTTAAAAATATAATATTACCGGATAGTTGGTTCTGATAAGCATATCTTTCGGCCTCTGTGGATCATGTGGGCCACCTAACTTTTCCACGTAGTATCTATATGCACTCTGAATAACATTTAATATATCTTGATATTCTTTTTTGGGTTTGTCGAGCGAGTCGAGCACATAAACCCTTGAGCTCTTTGGGTATATCAGAAGTGCAATCCAATGATCACTATCGAAAGAAGTAATATATGATTATGTTAGTTTCATAATCGATAAAACGTGATTAAGTGGATATAGTGGGTATACTTACTTAAAGTTATATGCCCCACTTATCATTTCTCTGTCCTTCCATTGATCCATGCACCGCGCAATATACAACGCGGCACAACTCCTTTTGTTCTTCTTAAGTGTGTCTTCGTATTTATTGAACATCTTTATTTGAAATTTTTTCTTACCTGCAGTCCAGTACTTGCTATCGTTCTGGTTTAGTGTCGGGTTCAGCGCACTTTGGCTTATTAATGACGGGTTCAAGTACCCATACATATTAGACTCGTCACAGCATGAATTACAACTGCATATGTTATGAAACAATAGTCAATATAAGACATTATTTATTTTTGCTTTGTATTGACAAAGTATAAAGTACTTACATGCACCAGAGCATCATGCTTGTGATGTCGGTTCGCTTCAGACAAAACATCCGATGGAAGTCGTCGAAAAATAGTGCAAGCTTAAACTCTGGGCAGTTGAATATTTCTTGTGGAACCTTCAGTTCTATTTGTGTTACTCCTAACGAAGACGCTTCGAGGTACCAGTCATGAAATGTTTTCATCATCCAAGGCATACTCTTAAGTACTCCTTGGGGTAATAATGGTTTGCCTGGTTCGTATTCGATATAATCCTCGTCTCCGTAGGTCCACTTATCAACAGAAAGTGAGCCTGCATGCTTTTGTACTGGAGCCTTTATGGGAGCCGCTTCGGGCATAGAACGTGTTTGCCCCATAGTAGTAAAAAATTTATGCATCTCAGATTTCAGCGCAGAACACTGCCTAGCTTGAACAGTTATCTTGTGGATTGCTGGCTTTGGGCATGCATCTTGTTTTTCAGGCTCGACAACTAGCACTGGCACTTTTGTTATGGGCTTGGCCACTGGCACTTGAGGATCAGCCAGAACTGACACTTGAGGCTCAGCCGGAACTGGCACTAGCATTTGATCTGGCTCTGGCACATTTGTGTTGGGCTCATTAGTGGGCTCAAGCACTGGCACTGGCTTTGTCACTTGAGGATCAGAAGTCACTTTCGATTCTATCACTTCTGCCACTTTATCGGGCACTGGCTCTTCCTCTGCCTTTTCCTCTATCAGCTCACGCTCATCAACAGGTGATAAAGATCCTATATTTTGCACATCCTGAGATGAAAGATATGTGGGGGATTGTGATGAGACAATAGGTGATTTACTCTGAGAACTTGTCTGCAGTAATTTGATATCTCGGCTCGCCCATAGGACAAAGTTATTTAGAACATCTCCGATTGTCTCAATCCCCTCATCAGGCATTGGAAGATCCAAGGGGTCATTAATAAATCTGTCGTTGGTGATCTCATTGACCTGAACCTTGGTATAGTCAGCAGGAATAGGCCGATTGTGAAATAAATCCCCAGGCATAGCAATGCCTCGTGCAGCCTCTTGGGAATGCCCTTTGCGCCCTATCGGTACATGCAGGCTGCATGGTGTGTCCTCTTTAATATAATTTACAGGAAATTTGTCTTGTACTGAGCCAACACTGCTTGGTACGTCGAGTCGTACCTCTGGCACAATTATTTGTCCCGCTGCAGCCTGCATTATGTTTGGATTCTCGTTAATAAATTCAAAAAAGTGTCGCTCCCACTCTGCACGGTGCTCTGCGGCGTTGTCTGTGCGTGCTTGACGCTTCTTTTATGTGGCACCCTCCTGTTTCTTGAAAGTATTTTTCCAGGGTGCTATAGAAGAGACACCTCGGGTGCGCCCTCGATGTTCCTCGTTTCCGAGAGCAGATGTAAGCTGGTCATTACATCCCTCAGGCTTGAACTTTCCAGTCTTCTCCAACTCAGCGATTTCCTGTGCTTTCTGGAATACTTCACTAGTCCGTGAGTCGGAGAGCATATATTGGCCCTCGGGTGTTTTTTTAGCTCGACCTAGGAGCCATCTCTTAGTGCGCTGATCAGCACCTGAAAACTGTTCAGGTAACCCAACCGCACGGTCCTCCTCCTCCTTTCTACTCCACTCATCCTCCTTGGCCTTATATCCACCTGGCCCAAGTTTATGTGCGAACTTATTCTTCTTATTAAGTTCTTTGAACATGATGCTCTCTTGTTTGGCTTCTTCCGAGCAATGCTGCATTTTGAATTCGTTCCATTCATTTGGTGTTATAAAGCCGTAGTCGTTGAGTGGCGACTCATCTTTCTGAAGGTATTGTGTGTTCAGTTTAGTCCTAAATGTACGGAGAGCCTTCCCGATAGTCTTCAATGTGGCAGCTTTAGCGTCTTCTAAGCGGTCTTCCAGGAATTTATAATGCGCTTTTATATGCTGCCACAATTCGTTCTTTGTAGCTTCAGGGACAATCTTCCAATTTTTCCAAACTATCTTACATCGCTCCCTGGCGAGACATCCACAGTCGTTACGCCACTTCGTTGTGATTTCTTTTGGCTTCTTTGGAGCCCCATCAACATGCACTTCTTCAACCTCATAGATAGCTGTATGCAGCTTGTTCTTCTCTCGTTTCCCTCTCCTCTTCGCATTTGCAGACGATGTTGTGACAGCGGGCTCAACATCTGTTCGCTCAGCTGACTCAATAGCTGGGACAATAGTTGTTCTTTTCTCGACTTGGAATAATCGACGCTTGCTTCCTCGCTTTGGACGATCCTACGATGATAGACAATGTGAGCTTCAGGAATGTAATCCTCGGTTAGAAGCTGCTCTGACTTGTTACTAACGTAATAATTACCTCCGCTTGAGCTTCAGGAATGTAATCCTCATCGGCGTCTTCTCTCGTTCTCTTCTTCCTAGGCTCCATTGGATGTTCATTCTCCGGAGAGTGGTACGAAGATTCGCTATCGGAGGATCCTTCAGATGAACCCTCTTTATTTGTTTTTGTGGGAGACTCGTAGATGAGCTCCTCGATGGAACGTCCTTCTTCCGCCATAGATAAACTATTCATAGTTAAGAGGCTAATGTATCAGAATTTTGGTTATGCAAAAAAGGTCTGCTGTCATATTTTCATAGTTAAGAGGCTATTACTTCCGAAGCCACTATACTAATCATAGTAGCCTTAGAAATAATAACAGTAGTAAACTGATCACAGTGTTGTTGAGGCCTCAGCATATTTTGTGTTGTTTTTCAAAATGTTCATGGCTGCCATGGAACCATGAGCACATCCATTCCCTGTCAGCAACACGAGAAAGAAGAAGCTGTTGACGGGAATATATGTGTCACATGGCTTGATGACATACATGAGATAACTCAATAACAATTTGCATCATAGGCCTCTAAAAGGAATTGCGGAATCTAATGTTGGCCTTCAGCCGGATGAACTTGAGGATTAGTATAGTAGCCTTAGAAGTAATAACAGTAGTAAACTGATCACAGTGTTGTTGAGGCCTCAACATATTTTGTGTTGTTTTTCAAAATGTTCATGGCTGCCATGGAACCATGAGCACATCCATTCCCTGTCAGCAACACGAGAAAGAAGAAGCTTTGACAGGAATGGATGTGTCTCATGGCTTGATGACATACATGAGATAACTCAATAACAATTTGCATAATAGGCCTCTAAAAGGAATTGCAGAATCTAATGTTGGCCTTCAGCCGGATGAACTTGAGGATTAGTATATAGTAGCCTTAGAAATAATAGCAGTAGTAAACTGATCACAGTGTTGTTTAGGCCTCAGCATATTTTGTGTTGCTTTTCAAATATGTTCATGGCTGCCATGGAACCGTGAGCACATCCATTCCCTGTCAGCAACACGAGAAAGAAGAAGTTGTTGACAGGAATGGATGTGTCCCACGGCTTGATGACATACATGAGATAACTCAATAACAATTTGCATCATAGGCCTCTAAAAGGAATTGCAGAATCTAATGTTGGCTTTCAGCCGTATGAACTTGAGGATTAGTATATAGTAGCCTTAGAAGTAATAACAGTAGTAAACTGATCACAGTGTTGTTGAGGCCTCAGCATATTTTGTGTTGTTTTTCAAAATGTTCATGGCTGCCATGGAACCGTGTGCACATCCATTCCCTGTCAGCAACACGAGAAAGAAGAAGCTGTTGATGAGAATGGACGTGTCACACGGCTTGATGACATACATGAGATAACTCAATAACAATTTGCATCATAGGCCTCTAAAAGGAATTGCAGAATCTAATGTTGAGGATTAGTATAGTAGCCTTAGAAGTAGTAACAGTAGTAAACTGATCACAGTGTTGTTGAGGCCTCAGCATATTTTGTGTTGTTTTTCAAAATGTTCATGGCTGCCATGGAACCGTGTGCACATCCATTCCCTGTCAGCAACACGAGAAAGAAGAAGCTGTTGATGGGAATGGACGTGTCACACGGCTTAATGACATACACGAGATAACTCAATAACAATTTGCATCATAGGCCTCTAAAAGGAATTGCAGAATCTAATGTTGAGGATTAGTATAGTAGCCTTAGAAGTAATAACAGTAGTAAACTAATCACAGTGTTGTTGAGGCCTCAGCATATTTTGTTGCCATGGAACATTAGAGGGAAAAACAACACAAAATATGTTGAGGTCTTAACAACACTAGAGAGAGAGAACAACACAATCTCCTAACTTGAGAATTAATATAGTGGCTTCGGAAGTAATAGCTGACTACTGTAGCCAAGAAGAGTTTTCATACATTTCCCACCTTTGACACTGTGATCAGTTTACTACTGTAGCCTCAGAGTAATAGCAGTAGTAAACTGATCACAGTGTCGGCTACAGTAGTAAACTGATCACAGTGTCAAAGGTGGGAAATGTATGAAAACTCTTCTTGGCTACAGTAGTCAGCTATTACTTCTGAAGCTACTATATTAATCCTCAAGTTAGGAGATTGTGTTGTTCTCTCTCTCTTGTGTAGTTGAGGCCTCAGCATATTTTGTGTTGTTTTTCAAATATGTTCATGGCTGCCATGGAACCGTGAGCACATCCATTCCCTGTCAGCAACACGAGAAAGAAGCATTTGTTGACAGGAATGGATGTGTCGCACAGCTTGATGACATACATGAGATAACTCAATTACTATTTGCATCATAGGCCTCTAAAAGTTGTTCTAAAAAAGTGGTAATGTGGTATGCAATATTTCTCATGGCATAACTTAGATATAGAAGACTTCACTCAAGAACTAGAGGGGGTGGATAGGAGCTTCGACAAAATTCTTTCGAATTAGATGGCCCTTTCAAAACACCCAACGCTCCTCCAAACATAATCACAGATTTAGCTCCAATGAGTCAAATTAAAAACTATATCACAAACTTGTTATTTAATCTTTATGTCTGATCAAGAAATCAGAATTTAAACAAACTTATGTGTTTAGCACCATACAAATAAAAATGTAATCATGGTTGTCACGGCGCCCCGGCGAAACCAGTCGCCAGGGGGCCGACTGGAAGCCTAGGCGCCTAGGCGGGCGCCTAGGCGTCGCCTAGGCGACCAATTAAATTCAGCAAACAGAGGTAAGCACTTTGCATTTCAGCAAACATATCCATAGCACACATGTCCATAGCAAACAGAGGGCATACTTCATAGTTCATACTTCATAGCACACAACCACATATGCAAAATAAAGTTTCACACAATTCACACAAGTCCATAGCACACAACCGTGCCCTTCTCTGCCTTCTCTGCTTGCGCCCATCGGCCCGTGCCCTTCTGCCTGCTGCTGCTGCCTGCTGCGGTGAGAGAGCAGAGGGGGAAGCAGAGAACGAGCTGTCGTGCACCCGTGGCCCGTGCCTTCTGCTGCCTGCTGCGGCGAGGGAGCACAGGGGAGGGGGAAGCAGACAATGGAGGGATCAGGGGAAGCCGAGGCGGCCGGGCGGCTGGCGGCCGGGCGGCCGGCGGCCGGGCGGCGCAAGGGGAAGCGGTCAAGCGGAGCCCGCGGCCGGCGGTGCAAGGGGAACAGGAGCCCGCGGCTGGCGGCGAGCAGATCTGGTGGTCGGCGGCAAGCAGATAACAGTAAACACTGCCATAACAGTAAAAAAGGGCACTAGCTGACCTTTTTTCAGCACGGTGGCGACGAGTGGAGGGCGGCGACACGGGCTCCAGGGACGGTGGCGGCGCGTGCTCCGGAACGACGGCGACGGGCTTCGGGGATGGCGGAGACGGATCTAGGAGCGACGGGCGGAGTTCGGTGGCGACGGGCTCCGAGGGTGGCGTGGGCTTTGGGAGCGACGTGCGGAGTTTGGCGGCGACGGCCTTCGGGGACGACGACGACGGGCTCCGAGGGCGGCGTGGGCTCCGGGAGCGGTGGCAATGGGCAGAGTTCGGCGCACGGGAGTTAGAAATGAAACTAGGTTTTCGGACGACGGGAGCAAAAACTTTTATATAGTTGTATTAGCAGTGGCGGGCATGATGACGTCATCCGCCCGCCACTGCTATTTTCCCATAGTAGTGGCGGGCATGCTGACGTCACCAGCCCGCCGCTGGTGCTCGATGCTACTACTAAAAGGAATAGCAGTGGCGGGTTGGTGACGTCAGCATACCCAACCGCCACTACTATGAGAGGTGGGGGTTATCTAGCATACGTTGCCTCTAATGTCGAGAAACACTTTGTAGCGCAGTGGTGCGGGGGTTGCTTTGGTGCCATGCGGTTCGAGGTTCGAACCTTGCTGCCTGCAGGCGGTTTGAGGTTCGAACCTTGCTGCTAGCATTCAAACATTTTTTTTACATTTCTATTCTAATTTTCATGACTTTTTTATTCATGTTTAAATTCTACTTTGAACTTGATTTTTTTAACAATAAAAAACATCATAACTTATCAACTTTAAAAAATTGGTATTTTTCTGCCTCACTTTACTTTTTTTATTTCATTAAGAAACATGAGATTCTCCGGGAATGTATTAGGGTTTAGAGAAGAAATGACTGAGGTTTGAAAGCAAATCTAGTTTGAACTTGATTTTTTTAACAATAAAAATACATCATAACTTATCAAATTTAAAAAATTGGTATTTTCTGCCTCACTTTACTTTTTTTATTTCATTAAGAAACATGAGATTCTTCGGGGATGCATTAGGGTTTAGAGAAGAAATGACTGAGGTTTGAAAGCAAAATCTAGTTTGAACGTGATTTTTTTAACAATAAAAATACATCATAACTTGTCAAATTTAAAAAATTGGTATTTTTCTGCCTCACTTTACTTTTTCTCCCTTAGTTTACTGTTTTTATTTCATTAAGTGTGTTTTTATGATCAAAGTCAAAATAAGTTCAATTTGAACTACAAGACATGAAATAATTCACCAAAATTTATAGAAAAATCATATTCATGTTTTGACTCTATAATTAGTTATTATTATCCAGTAAATTTAAAACCATCATAAAAAATGTAGGTTTCCACAACACTCGATCGACAACTTGTATTTTTATAGTTTTTTAATCCTCAAAAAATAAAATAAAGTCTAAAAAAGATGAGACTTGTCATGTTTTTATGATATGATCGATCCATAGATGTTGTCATAAAAAATAAAATTGCTTCGAGAAAATAATCATGTAGGGCGTTAAGAAACCTAAGATTCTGCGGGGATGAACTAGGGTTTAGAGATGAAATGACTTAGGTTTGAAAGCAAAACCTATAGTTCATTCTTCCTTTGAACTTGAAACTTTTTGTACAATAAAAATACAACACCAATATTCTAATTGCAAAAATTGGTATTTTCATTAATAGAAATTGGTATTTAAATGCAAAAAAGTCGACGTAGAGGTAGGGATTATCTAGCATACACTACACAAATAGCCGAGAAATACTTTGTAGCGCAGTGGTGCGGGGGGGATCTTTGGTGCCATGCGGTTTGAGGTTCGAACCTTGCTGCTGGCGCCAAATCAACATTTTTTTTCTGTTTTCTCCTTTTTTAAATTTTCAGCACTTTTTTATTGATGATTAAATCCTCGTTGAACTTGAATTTTTTTAACAATAAAAATACATCATAATTTATCAAATTTAAAAAGTTGGTATTTTTCTGCCTTAGTGTACGTCACTCGACTTAGTGGTGGTGGGCCGATGACATCATGCGACCGCCACTACTAAAAGGATAGCAGTGGCGGGCTGGTGACGTCATCATGCCCGCCACTACTAATCCGCCCGCCGATGGTGGGGTTATCTAGCATACGTTGCCACTCATGTCGAGAAACACATTGTAGCGCAGTGGTGCGGGGGTTGCTTTGGTGCCATGCGGTTCGAGGTTTGAACTTTGCTGCCTGCAGGCGGTTTGAGGTTCGAACCTTGCTGCTAGCATCCAAACATTTTTTTACATTTCTATTCTAATTTTCATTACTTTTTTATTCATGTTTAAATTCTAGTTTGAACTTGATTTTTTTAACAATAAAAATACATCATAACTTATTAAATTTAAAAAATTGGTATTTTTCTGCCTCACTTTACTTTTTTTATTTCATTAATAAACATGAGATTCTCCGGGGATGCATTAGGGTTTAGAAAAGAAATGACTGAGGTTTGAAAGCAAAATCTATAGTTTATTCTTCCTTTGAAATTGAAACTTTTTGTACAATAAAAATACAACACCAATATTCTAATTGCAAAAATTGGTATTTTTCTCCCTTAGTTTACTGTTTTTATTTCATTAAGTGTGTTTTTATTACATGTTGTTACGATATGATCGAGACTTTGTAGCGCGGTGGTGCGGGGGCTCGCTTGACATATCATGTTTATTTGAAAGCAAGTAAACAAACACAAGTCCAGGCTGGGGAAACCAACTTACACATCGAAACGCCCGCACTACTGGTCAAACCCAAAAGAAAGATATGGTTTGGAGCTTCTTCTTCTTCCTCGGCACAAACCCAACCTATTTCTGGTTAAACAGATTAAAAGCCTCAACTTGCCAATCCTCAACCAACTCGGCATCATCAGGCAGTCTGAACTGCTCTCCATGTTCCTGAACAAGAAAATACACGCGGCGGCGATAGTGAGAACAACTTATTATCAATGATTGAATTGGATGATAAAATATAAAATTTGCATAAAAAGAGGATCTTGCCTCCTTCCTCCTCTTGCTGCCGCATTGCTCTACATGCTTCCCTTTTCCACCGCTAGCCTCGGCATGTTTCCCTCTACCACCGGTTGTCTCATCATTCTTCCGTCTACCAACACTTACCCTATCTGGTTGTGGCGATCGCGAGTCGTCCTCCGAGTCGGAGTCCATTATGAGAATCACTTTCTTCGCCAAACAACTGCAAACTATACCATCATGTACCTTATGTTTACCGCATTTGCAAACCTCACACACGCCACTTGATGTAGAGTCTGAGGATCCACTGTTTGGTTCAATCTTAGGACGAGCCATCTGCATTTTTTTGTCACATTGATATAACATTAAAAAACCCTAAGCTAGTAATATTATAGTACATTAAAAAACATTATTTTTATAGTGGAAATTTTTTTCTCAGAAATTTTTTATAGTACATTAAAAAACATTATTGTTATAGTGGAAAATTTTTTCTCAGAAATTTTTTACAGTACATTAAAAAACATTATTGTTATAGTGCATTCTACTAGTAATATTATACTAAATTATATTACCACGCATAAATTAATATAACAATCCTCCATCATTTTAACCCTAAGCTCGAATAAAATAAGACCAAAGATAGGTTAATAATCATTTACTGATCGACTGGATGGCGGCGACGGGCGGCGCCGACGGGCTCCGAGGAAGGCGGCGACGGGCGGAGGGCAGCGGCGACGTGCTCCGGGACATCGACGGTGGCGACGGGAGGAGGGGGCGACACGGGAGTTTAGGGTTTAGAAAATGAAACTAGGTTTTCGGACGGCGGGAGTGGAAAGTATATATAGGTGTATTAGCAGTGACGGGCATGATGACGTCATTGTGCCTGTTACTGCTATTTTCTCTTAGTAGTGGCGGGCATGATGACGTCATCCAGCCCGCCACTACTAATAGAGGTAGGGGTTATATATATAGCATATAATACTCTTCCTACAATGACGTGAAACACTTAGTAGCGCAGTGGTGCGTGGGTCTCCTTGGGGCCATGCGGTTCGAGGTTCGAACCTCGCTGCCGGCAGGCGGTTTGAGGTTTTAACCTTGCTGTTGGCCCCAAAAATTAAATATTTTTAAAAATTTTCTATTGATGTTTAATTAAATCCTCATTTGATCTTGAAAATGTTTTAACAATAAATGACATAATTGATTTTACAAATACGCACGCTAAACATAAATGATCTAGCATTGCACTAATTTTCCATCGCCATTGGTGCGTAGATAAGGAATCACACTGCCAAATGACAGTTTTGCTTCAACCACATTGATCCTTGATATGTCAATGAAAAACGACACCTCATCAAACTGATTGTATTCTTTTTCGTCTTCGACTCCATCAACTCCAACAATTCTTTGTTTTCCTGGAGCAACGATGTATTTTTTCTCATCTTTAGGATCAAGTATGTAAAATACTTGTGCCACGGATTGAGCGAGTATCCAAGGGTCATCTTTATAAGCCACCTTATTAAGGTCAACTATCGTAAACCCGTAATCATCCACCTCCACACCTTCTGGATGTCCGACCCACTGACATTCTATAGAGTTCCCGTAGTTAAGTTCCCATATTTCTTCGATGTATCCATAGTAAGCATTCTTTTGTCCAGTGCTATCTTCTGCTTCTCCTCTGACACCACTATTTTGGCGCTGACTCTTTTGATCCTTTGCTTTGGTATAGAATGTGAAACCATTGATGTCATACGCTTGCCATGTTTTAACCATGCTCAATGGACCGTAAGACAATTTATTTATATCATCTCTTCGTCGGTTTCTCCGATTGAAAGGTTTAGATCCCTCAGCCATGATGTGAAATAAATTTTGTGTTCTTTCATAATCCATTGTTCATCGCGATCTTCATTCGTTTCACGAAGCTCTTGCAGGTGTTGTTCAACATATGGTCTCATAATCGCCAACTGGTGCATTACACTGTAATGTGATTCTCTTATTGTTTGGTAACTATTGTCTCGTATGATTTTCCTGCCTTTAGTTTCTTTACCGGTGAGTCTTCCATGGTGTTGGGACACGAGAACTCCTATTGGTCTTCCATCTCTTATGTAATCTGCGTAGCACTCAATGACTTCCTCAGTCGTGTAGCCCTCTATCATGGAACCCTCTGGATAAGCACGATTTCGTACGTAACCCTTGAAGATAACCATTAGACGCTCGTACGCATACATATTGTGCAGGTACGTTGGACCGAGAACAAAGATTTGGTCTGCTATATGTATCATATAGTGCTCCATAATATCGAAATATGAAGGAGGAAAGCACATCTCAAGCTAACACATAGTCTCCCTCATTTGTTTACGTAATTCATTTAACTCTTCAGTGTCGATCACCTTCTTTGATATGACATTGAAGAACTGACACATGCGTGTTATCACCATCTTCAGAAATGAATGTTTGACTCCTCTTACTGCGATGGCGAGGAATAGCCCAAGCATAACATGACAATCATGAGTGTTGTAGCCGCTCATCCTCAAATCTGCTACGGAGACAATATTCTTTATATTCGTTGAGAATCCTGTTGGAACTCTAATTCCATGTAGACACCTGCAGATTGATCTTTTCTCGTCAATTGTGAGGTTATAGCTAGCAGTCGGAAGGAAAAATTTTCCATTGGCCCTTTCTTGTGGGTGAAGCTCGGGTCTAATTCCGAGAGTTTGAAGGTCCCTTCGTACTTTGAGTCCATCTTTTGATTTGCCCGGTATGTCTAACAAAATACCGATAGTGCTTTCGAATACATTCTTTTCAACGTGCATTGTATCGATAGCATCACCAATCTCCAACTCCTTCCAATAGGGCAAATATCTAAAGAAGATCGACTGCTTTTTAAATGGAGCGTCGTTTGAAATTTTTTCAGATTTCTTCCTCTTCTTTCCGAAAACAACTTTGATATTCTTTACCATTTCGAATAGAAATTTGCCATCTCGATTTCGTGGAGGCTGTCCAAGCTCGATTGTACCGTCGAAATGGTTCTTATTTCTTCGATATTTGTGGTTTTTTGGTAAAAATCTGCGGTGTCGCATATATATCGTCTTAACGAATGATGAAAGATGCATAGATTCTGTCTGGTCCACACACACTACACATGTTGTCTTTCCTTTAACCTGTCCTGTTAGGGACATGCGTCCTGGGTTGTCAGCTATGGTGCAAAAGATTATGGCTCTTAGATTGAAGTGCTCTTTCTTGTGCTCATCCCACACACAAACACCATGTTTCCATAGACGTTTCATATCCTCCATCAAAGGTTCTAGAAAGATATCAATGTCATTGCCAGGTTGTTTTGGACCAGAAATTAGAGTAGTGAGCATAAGGTATTTTCTTTTATGGCACAACCATGATGGAATGTTGAACAAGCATAGAAAGACTGGCCACGTACTATGTGGGTTCCTCATCTCACCGAAGGGATTCATTCCATCCGTGCTAAGTCCCATCCTGATATTTCTAGGATCGTCCGAGAAATCTGGATGGGTCAGATCAAATGATTTCCACTGCCTACCATCCGCAGAGTGCTGAAGTTTTCCGTCCTTCTTTCGCCCAGCGAAATGCCAGATTAATAGTTCAGCATCTCTAGGATTAGAGAACATACGTTTCAAGCGATCAATCACCAGTAGGTACCACATTACTAAGGCTGGAACTTTCCTCTCCGTCTTTTTTCCAGGATGGTCTTCAATAACATTTTTATTCCTCTTCTGCAACCTCTTATTATTATTCTTCTGGTGGTAATTGTAGTCCTCCACACAGTCATTTGGACGTTTGTATCGACTCGCGTTGCACTGCGGGCATATCTCTAACAATCCATACTCTTTTCGATATAGGATACAGTGGTTCGGGCATGCATGAATCTTCTGAACGCCCAAAGTCAATGGACAAATCATCTTCTTTGCTTGGTACGTATAAGATGGTAAATCATTGGGTTTTGGCAAAACCTTTTTTAGGAGTTGTAAAAGATCTGAAAAACTAGTGTCAGACCATCTATTGCTGGCCTTCAGTTTCATAAGCTCAAGAATTGTGTACAACACAGTATACTGCTTATCGCATCCGTGGCGTTCCTCGTAAAGAAGGTTTTTTGATGCTTTGTCAAGTGCTTCAAAGTTATCGTATCATTTGGTTGTAGTTCTCTGCAACAACACCTCAGGCGCAACATTTCGCATCAGTTCCTCCACATCAAAGGCGTCATCATCATCATGTTGATCAACATCATCATGTGTTATGTCGGATGTATGATCACAACCTCTTCTATGTTGATGAGCATCTTGCGGCACATCAGAATCTTTAGGAGGATTTTGGCCCATCTCACCGTGTTTCGTCCATATATAATAGTTCTTCACGAAACCATTTTTCAACAAGTGAAATCGTATGGTTTAACGATCAGAACACGGATACATCGCTTCGTTTTTACAAACTTTACAAGGACAATATATTGCCTCTTCACTCTGACGGGAAGCATATTGTGCGGCAGCTTTAGTAAATTCAGTTACTCTGTTAAAATATGCCACCACATCTCCGTCGTTGGACGAGTACATCCAGGACCTGTGCTCCATCTAAAACATATATTATTTGAAAAAATATTAATAAATTCATTATTGTTAATTTTAGTAATTTACAAATTGAAAATATATTGATTTATTATCGCTCATAACAACATTAATTAAAAATCCTCAATGCTTTAATTAAAACTATTTATTAAGCAGAAAAAATTATTAAATAAATTAACTATATTGGTTTCTCTCTCTCCAAACAACATAACTCTAGATCTATAATCATAAATCAAATTAAAAAAGAGATTAAAATGACGTAAATCAATATACAAGTGATGAATAATTGTGAGGAGTGTCATATTTGTTCATTTGGGAGAAGGTAATACTGTAAATGGAAGATTATTTGAAAATTTCTATTCACAAACCCTAAATTAGTAAAACGCTAATAACTCATTGTATACATGATTAAATACAAAATAAATATGAGATTCGGCATGGATTTACCTCCTAGAATGAGATCCTTCAAATGAAACGAAAACAAAGCTTCCCCCTCTTTATCTAGATTTTTGTCGCCATTGTACGGACAAAATTAAATGTGAACTCCGGTAGAGCTCGGGGAGGAAGAAGCTGCGCATTTATAGCTAGAATATTAGTGGCGGTCGCAAGTGATGTCATCAATACTTTAGTGGCGGCTATATTAGCAGCGGCGGGCAGCACCAGTGCCCGCCGCTGCTATTGGTATAATAGTGGCAGTCCGGGATGACGTCAACACCGACCGCCACTACTTTACCAACAATAGTGGCGGGTGCCAGTACTGCCGTCAGCACCAGCAACTGTAGTGGCGGGCATCTAATGGCCCGCCACTACAGTGGTTTTGCCCAACGCCACTACAGTGACGGTTTGTAGTTTGTAGTAGTGTGAAACAAATGGGGTCTTACTCGCTCGACGTGCATGCAAGTTACGTGTTCAGCACCTACTGGCAGCAGTTCACGAAGGCTGGAGGCACCTACTACTTCCATGGCCTTGCATAGAAGATTACCGAAGAGTAATCTTGCTACCTGTTTCGACAACTCTTGGAGAAACTAATGTCTATTATTTTCTAAACTGCGGTTCATTTCTAGATTTAGCAGTTATTGAATTTAATAATCTAAATCTAGAATTAAACCTTTTGAGGAAGATTCAGATTCTAGGACCAGTTGCTCCAGAATGTGAAACTCAATGTAAGTATATTTGGAAACCATCTGAATCTATTGAGTTTTACAATTTAAAACTTGCAAGCAGCAGGGTTTTAACCATCTGCATTTCTTGAAACATCTTCAAGCTAAGGTCAGGTGGTTGCTAGATTAATTGGTGTTGCTGTTTAAATTACTACTCATGCTCATTATGGTTAGCTGATGAAGTAGGTTTCTTTGGTGGCTGCTAGTGATCAGGGATAGGTTTCATCTATCGTGTTAATGTGGGATCGATGATGCACATTAATAATCTGACATAGGATTACACACAAATAAAATATCTAATTTGGCGTTGATGCTCACAAGTTAATATGGTAGCTAGAACATGCCCAGAACTTGTAGGTTGGAAGCTGGATTGAACACAGCTGTGCCATCCACCCGCTGTTGCATGCATTTCATAAATTTCACAAGGTAAACATGATGTTTGCTTGTTAAAATGTGGCCAATTAAGTTGCAACCTGCAAATGTGTGCTTGGATACTTGGATTTGCAATTTGCAAAGGACATACCCAAGAAACTAATATAACATGTATAAATATCAACGATTTCTAAAGCCTCCTTTGGAATGGAGTATTTTCAAAGGAATTTTAAAATTTTAGTTTAATTTCGGTAAAAAAGAAAAAGAACATAAACACATATACTTTTGTCCGCACACTATATATATGATCATGCTCTTTACTGGTCAATTGCTCACATGGGGGCTATGTTGTGCTAATTCATCAGTGCTTTGGACTAGCGAGCTATACAAGGAGATTGACAGAGTTCGATAGCCGGAGTACTAGTAGTACTATTTGGTTTATCTCATAAGCTGGAATTGAATCAAATATTTTTTGACACTCAACATTTTTAGAATCTATAGATTTTCATAGTACAAACAAAAAGTTAGGATACCTCAGATTCCGCATATTATCGCCGCCAATTTTTGATGGAAACTACCTACCTTTGTCATTAATGAAACACCCTTCTGTTGATATAGAGTACTTGAAACTAAATAGTTTTCTAAGAATAAAAGTTAATATATGATTGTTGAAAAACATAAATATATTTCAGTTATAAATAATTTTGTTTTAGTTTTCTTATTACAACAATGATCTAAATACACATCATTAAAAAGTCGGTATTTATATTGAGTGTATATTAATAGTGCAATCAAACATTAGGGATATTACAAATATTACTATTAAAACCATAATCCACAGATACTCCAACCAAATAACTTTTAGTTTTTTTACAGTTCATAGCAGATTTACTACAGCTTACATCAGTTTTTTCAGAATCTACAACTCAACCAAACACACCATAAGTGTGTGTTTGCTTGGACTTTTTCAGTAGAAGATATTAAATGTATGTTTGGTTAGGTTTTTTGTTAGTTTATTATCGAAAAATTTAAAAGCTTATGTACAAAATTATATGGGTTTAAATTTTACAAATTCTCAAACATAACTATAAAATTATGTGATAATTACTCACATGCTATATAAGACTATGGAGAAGCTAGTGTTTTCAAGCTTCTGAATTCTAACTCATTTTCAGATTCTACCGCTACCGATTCTCATAATCTGAGTCCAGAATCTAAACCGTGTATTTCAGTTTCAAATTTTAGAAGTAGTTATAGTTATCAGAAGATGAAACAGAAGATGAAACAGACAAACTCTAGTTAGTTAGAATATAGAGAAACTACCGTTTTTTATATTTAGATTATTTTGTAAATGAGTTTCACAAATCTTGAGCCCAAATCTAGAGTGTCTATGAGATCTTTAAAGTTAGATGGTAGAAGCTCCTTAAGCACAAAGCAGGCACCGAGGCTTTACAATTCAAATTGCAGGTACGTTCGGTTGATGGCTAATATGGCAAAATTAAAAGTATGACAAATACACATGAGATTGGGCAGCAATTTGACAACTAAGCGCATTTGTTTCAGCTTAGAATTATAATGATTCAGCTTGAAGAAAAAAATCTAGGTTGTGGTAGCTTAAGGCAGCTCCAATGAAAAGCTTGCAGCGGTGCTTAAAAAAATAAACCGGATTTTTTTGTAGCAAGGATGTTTAATGATAGGAGTTGCTGCTTAGTGTAGCACCAGTTGTTAATGAGTGCTAGTCAAGGTAGTTATAGCAATATATGTATAGTCAAGTAGTTGTATCAAAAAATTAGCCAACAAATATAGCACTACTATGCATTTTTGCATTAGGATATAAGATTTTTAAAAAAGATGTTTAATTTTTTTTCTTATACGAAGTATCATATTAACACTAAGAACGGGAGATAGATGATCTTATAGAAAAAACTTGATTGTTATAATCTGCGCTATAAATTATATAAACTACCACAGTAATTTGATCAATTTATTTCAATTTAAAAAATAAATTGTATTATTATAATCCACATCGAAACAAACTATCAGTCGAGTGGTTTACCTAACAATTTTTTTCCTTTCCGTTTCCGTGACGTACTTGCCTAACAACCTTAGCTGACACAATCTACAGTATTAGTATGGAGGAAAAAAAAACTGTGGAAATTTGTCATGAGTTGTCGCAACGTGACAAGGCTGGCTGTCCCTCTGGTTGTCGTCTCGCACCGGCACATGGACGAGACTGATTGGTGTAACCGGCGTGGTGCACGCTCGTTGGACCAGATCCGACGGCTCACGGCCGCAGATGAGCCGGGCCAAAATCCGACTGAGCGAGCGTGACAGTGACATTATGTCCGTTCTGGGAATCGATAAATGTCTCGAAATCTTAAATTATTAGTAGTAAACTAATAAAAGGTTTGTTAACTTTTATATGGCTATATTATTTATAGATATGTAGTAAAAATATTAACCTTGTTCTAAAAAGTCGTCATTTCTATCTCCTTGTTTATTATTAGTTTGCAAATTAAGAAATTTTATTCTATACAATACATTTTAACAACTCTTTGTCTATTGATTTTATTTTACAACACGATGTTTTATTAATAAAAATATTTTTAATTTTTTACTCTTATAATTAATTAATGTATTAGACTGTCTCAATTCATAATTTCTTATATATTGTCATATATTATCACATCGAGAAGGCACTATTCGCAGACATAATACTTCTAATCCTATTTTAAACATGGGTTTTTTATTTTTTTTACTCCCTCTATTTTTTAAGGTTAATTTTTTTATATGTTATTATAATTTTTACGGTTTGTTAATATATTATTGGTGTGTCAATAATAAATGGGGCAAACAGTCACAGACAATAGCATATAAATAATTTTTAAAAATTATAATAGCATGTGAGTAATTTTTTTTAATGTAAGTTATTTTTATATAATAAATGGGGGGCACACAAGGCAACAATCCCGGGTGGAGCAAAGAATCCTCGCTATGGCTGGCTGTCACGTGGGCCCAGTCGCACCGGTGAAGAATCTTGGCGGTTTGTTACCGCCTTTTGGATACCCGCATCCCGTCCGTCCGACGGCGGAACCGACGGCTCAGATCTCGCGCCAGGAAAGGAGGGGGAGAGCAACTGCACGAAAATGACCAAAAGGGTGGGTCTTATCGCCTCCGCACCCGCACCTGCCCTACCCCCGTAACTCATCGCTGACGTGTGGGCCCGTTATACCGTGGGCCCCACCTGTCACTATCTTGGGCACAGGGGAGTTAACTCTCCTCGTGTCCTCCTCCTCACTTCTCTCTCTCTCTCTCTCTTCGTCGCCATTGCCGAGCAGTGAAGCGCTCGACTGCTGCACGCGCCATGGAGAGCGGCGGTAACAGGAACGGAGGTGCGGGAGAGTCCGGTGAGCTCTCACTCCTCTCTCACCGTCTACATTGCGCAGTTTCGTTTTTTTTCTCTCTTATTCGCGGGATGTAATGGTGTGGCGGTTTTTTTGTGTTTTGGTTTGTGCGCTCGGTGGAGCAGGAGGGGGAGGGGATGGAGGGTGCAGCGGAGGCCACTTGTGCCACCTGTGCGGGTACCAGTACCCTAACGCGCACCCCAGCGCGAAGCAGCGGCGTGCGCACCGGAAGAACTGTGGCAACCCGCCGTCCCCCGCCGCCGCCGCCGGCGGCGGCGTGGGGGAGCTCGATGGGAAGAAGTTGCTGCAAGGTACCCGCAGCCCGCAGTTCCTGTCTCCTGTTCTGGCGGGTTACCGCGCGTGAGGTTGTCTCAGCTTGATGCGTTTGCGTTTGCGTTTACGTGTGTGCGTTCCAGATGACGGCGAAGCGGCTGCAGGAGAGCGAGATGGAGCGAGCGCGGCGGATTCTGGTGGCGCTTCGCCCGGATCTGCGCAGGAGGTTGAGAATGTAGTGGATGACGACGGCAATGCAGGTTCTTTCTGAATATTTTGCTGATGGATATTCTTGTCATTTCTTCCATTTTTTTAAGATTCTGAATTATTTGTTGGTAGATATTTGATTTGTAAGGTTCTTGCTTCCATTTCATGCCCACTTCTGTTTGTTAGGCAAGCACTTCCATGAATCAGTGAAATTTGTACTGTTGTGGAGGCTTGAATGAAAACCTAGTGATGGCAAGAGAGCAAATCTCCCTATTTTTTATTACCATACAAGCGTTCAGAGCATGCGTGCGTCTTGTCAATTTGTCATCTTCGGGGTGAGGATAATGTTCTTTTTTGGTTAGAGATGATTTGGCACGGTTTTGCTCTTGATGCAACTGCCAAATTGTGTATCTCATTCTTAGTAGACTAATGCTCCACTTAATCAGTGAGACCAGCAGCTTGTTGCTTAGTGTAGTACACTAGTACTAGGCATGGGATTTCACCACCTTGCATAATTGTCCCCATCCTGTGCTGGTAGCTTAACTTTAGTGACATAAAGGCGGAGTCTTTGTTAACATTCACTGTGCTATGTACAGTTTCTTCAATGCATGCTTTCATAACTGCTTATAACTCTTTTTGTGTGCATTACACCTTAGTACAAGTCTACGGCATATGAATTTGTTCATTCGGTGGATGCATTTTTTTCAGAGCGTTCTGCACCTAAAGTTGGTGAAGTTCTTCAAGTCGTCCTCAGTAAATGCACAGAAGATTGCCTCGTCAGTGGCGACAGCATTCCTTCTGGAAACGAGATTAAGGACAGTGGAAGTGATAATGATGAGATTCAAACTGAAGTGGTTACGCGGTTATCTGAAAATGTGCCACATCTTGAAGATGAGCATCCCTCCCAACCAGTTGTTAGTTCTGATCTGTGTCTGGCTGACACTTCTCTTCTTGCACCACGGTATAGTGATGGTGCAAGACTGAGCTCAGAATTCACTGTAGATGAAACAAATAGGTCAAGTGTGATGTCTCTAGAAACAGATGCTGCTGAAATTAAAAATTCTGCGCAAAGAAATGATATAGGTGATTGCTTGGATGATACTGCTGTTACTGAATCAGATGCAGATGGTATTTTCGACAACAGTGGTAAAGGCAGAGCTAATGACGACAATGAGGATTGTTTCTCCTGTCAACAAAAGCTGCAAACCAAAATTTTTGAGGGGCAAGAGATATTGGAGGAAGATCCACCCATCAATAATTCTAGTGTGGTTTCCAATGAGCAAATCTTATGTGAAGACACTCCGTGCTTGGAGCAAAGCAGGATTATTTTTACTAACTCAGAAGAGCATGTTTCTAATTCTACCATCAATGAACATTCCAATGTACTAGGGGATAAGGTACCTTATATGGAGAAGCATCTTTGCGCAGATGACCCTAATGGTAATGATTTATTCCAACTTGATACTGGCAGTAGCCATTCAGAGGCACCAGGCTTTGTCAAACCCCAGCAACAAGCTGATCCTGCCTCTGTGCTGTCAGATCAGTCGATAATACCCAAGGAGACGGATGTCGTTGAAGGACTGCATTGTCCTGGTTCAGGTGATAATTTGAGTTTTTGCTGCTGCTTCTTTTGTTGTACGTTTTGTAGAGATTCTCTTATTTAGTTGATATGGTTTAGTCTACAGTTGGCTATGAGATAGTCTATGTTACTCCATTATGCTCATATTGGTAACAGGTGTGAAAATGCTTAGCCTAAATATGCCAGCATGTTCAGGGTCTATGCTAGGTACAGTTTAAAACTTCTTTTACCCAAACCAGAACATAATTCTACAAGTAATATCTGTGTTGATGAATCAATTTAATTTACAGATACATCATTGGTCTGAGAACAGGTTCATCAATGCATTGCAATTATCATATGCCTTATATGTTCCTTATTTATGCCCTGAAATTTCATGAGCGTTTTCAGATGTGGACACCCAAGCTTCATCAAGTGCAGCCGGGCATGCTGTTGGTGCCGAAGACATTACTGTTGGTAACCATACAAAAATGGTTTGTTCACCTCACGTGACAGCAGAAGATGGCATGCAGGATGATGTCAGGCAAACAAGTGATATCACTTCCATGCCATCTCAAGTTGACCTAACGGAGGTTAGCACATCCTCTATTTGTCATGAGACTGATATGGTAAGTAGTAAAAATGGCATGTATGAAAGAAGTCCAAACACAAACCTTACTTCCCATGAGCTAAATGAGTTGCACAAGATAGATGTTGAAGACATTCAGCAGAATGAGGTGCATGGCATAAATCTTGAAGAAATTCAGTGCAATGAAGACATTACTGCATATACTGCTTCTCAAGAGTCTAATACGGTTTGCGGTATTCGTGCTTTTGGAGAAAACATGCTGAATGAAGAAAATATTGCAGACACTAGTTCTGACAAGATCACTACTGTACAGAGCACAACTAGTGTTGAAGAAAAAGAACAGATTGAAGAGTTCAATGGCAATCCTGCATGTAACAACATTAATGCAATAAGCAGCAGAGACAGTGTTGAAGAAACAAAGCCAAGTGAGGTTTATGAGGAAACTGCACAAGAGATAAATGTGGCAAGTAGTCTAGAAAATGTTGAAGAAAAGGAGAGGGATAAAGAAATCATTGCAGACCTTTCAACTGAGATCAATGTGGTAAACTTGCCAAGTAGCCTTGAATTAAGTAAGCACGATGTAGAAACTAGCACAGACCATACTGCTTATGAGATCGATACAGGGAATGTCACAAAAAATGTTGAAGAAAAGAAGCAGAACGAAGAAATTACTATAGATCCCACTTCTCATGTCATCACGATATTCAGAAACACTAATGATGAAAAGCAGCAGAATGAAAAAATGACTGATGGCCCTAGTTCTGATGAGATAATTGTGCCGCATGGTGAGTTTAATGTTGACGGCAAGAGTGAAGAAACTATGCCAGACCCTATATGTGACAAGATCAATGTGGTAAGCACTACTGACAGTGTTGAAGATAAGAATCAGAATGGAGAAGTAATTTCAAGTACGATTTCTCATGAGGACAGTGTAGTATGTCTACACAACACTGATAATGTTGAAGAAAAGGAGAAGGAAGAGGGTACTTTAAACCCAGCATCTTACAAGCTCGATGTGGAAAGCAATGCAGACAATGCTGAAGAGAAAAGGCAGAATGAATATATGACGGCAGACTCCGACTCTCATGAGAGCAACACACTACCGATCACAGACGGTGCTGAAGACAAGAAACAAGACACAGAGGTCGCTGCAGATCCTGCTGCTGCCAAAATTGATGTAGCACATAAGACAGGTGATGCTGAAGAAAGGAAGCAGGAGGAGACTGTTAACACGGATGATCCTGAAGGAGATGATCAGACTGAAGAGATTGCTGACAAGGAAGTGATAGTGAATTCGGACAAAAACCATGTCTCACTTAAGGCCCTTCTCTCTGAGAAGGGCGTGGAAACAAAAGAGAAGAAACCAAGCACCAAGGATCGAGTGCTGTCATTCAGGCGCCGATCATCCAAAGGAGCTGCTTCTCCAGTGAAGCCAGGATCTCCCAAAGCAGTTCCAGGGCAGCAGGATTGGAACTCTCCTGCCAGGTTACCTGTGGAGAAGAAACCCAAGGGAAAGAAGCAGCAATGGGTGCCGTTCATTTGTTGCCCGTCCCTAAGTTGATGGATGATGCTACCTCTGGGCTTATTATAGTCTACTCTATTGTTCCCATTCTTGTTTCGTTTCTCTTACTGGTTTTGATATTGGACTAAGGACTGCATTCGCTTCCTCTATGTATTTTACTGTACTGCTCTGCACTTCGCTGTAATTAAAGCAGTCCCAGTTTGTACAAACTGTTTGATGATCTAATGTTGTACATCTGCACTGGTATGACTTAAGAGATGCATTTTTGTTCCCTTCCTCGTGTTGGCATAACTTTAGTTTTCAGCTAATAATGCTTGCTAGATTGTTCATTTGTTCGTCGCCTCAGTTAATGCCCACGACTGACTCCAGCGCATAGGCATAGCGCATTCAGATTGATGAGAGGCTGACAATAGAAAGTTGAAGAGATTGGTTCAAATATTCATTGTCATCAAAAGTTCTCAACAAGAATTATCGCCTGACAACTTCAAAAGCCACATTTCTCATGAGTGTGCACCACTAGGATAAAGATTAGCCCCCACACAAAGTAAAGGTGATGTCTTGAGGTGAGTCCTTAGGCAGCGGTACCAGGTTCCTTGGATTCAGCAGCAGATGCAGCTTTCTGTGGTTCAAGGACAAAACTGAATTAGTTCATCAACACTTGGTAGCGAAATGTAAGGTTTTGGATTTTCGCAATTAAGATGGAAGAGATTCTTACGGAGTCTTCAGCTGGCTGATTGGTCATCTTAGAAAACATGTTGCTGTAGAATTTAGCATCCTTCTTGTTGTACTCCTTGACCTTTTCCTTCAGATTCTTGTATGTCAGTTTCACGTCCCTGCGATTAGCAGTGATATGGTCATTACCAGACCGAAATGACTGTTATACCCTCCTGGGGCAGAAATTCACAAAACTTGCCTGTTATCAGGATCAATGTCAAGAGCCTTTTTAATATCAACCTCTGCTAACTCTAGGTCAGCAAGCTGGATGTAAGCTTGGGCCCTCCTGTATAAAGCCTTGACATTTTGGCTGTCAACTTCCAGAACCTAGGAAGAAACACTCCAATGTGTCACTATAGTTTACCATAAGAAAAAACAGATGGTCTTATGCATGAATAATTGGAGGTACCTTGGTGCAAAGCTTCTCAGCTTGCTTGTAATCTTTCAGTTTCAGCTTGCAGGCAGCATCGTTCAAGTTGCAGGTCACCTTCAGTTGTTTGGACTGCTTCTTCTCATCTTCGCTGAATGAGCTATCATACTCAATGAATTTTGCAGCCTGGAATAACATAGATTAATCATCGGTCAATAAGGGATCCAAGCATTAGTACGAAAACAAATAAAATATTGATGGCAGCTTAGTTATTTGAACAAGCGTGCAACAAAAGAATTAAAGAAAAATGTCTGACCTTCTCATATCTCTTAGCAGCCCTGACGTATTTGCCCAGCTTGAACAATGCATTACCCTCTTCTTTCTTTGCAGCAGCAGCCTCAATCTTCTCAGCATTGTTCAAGTCCCAAGACTCCTTATCCTGTGTACCATGAATTAATTGGTTTTCGGTTTTCCTCAGCACTGGTTATACGGAATGAAAGTAATGCACAAAAGTAAATCATAGAGAGAAGCATACCTTCACAAATGACACAAGCTCGATTTCATAAATCACAGTGCTGTTTGGTGGAACTACAGCAAGATCCTGCTTCGACTCGGTAGAACCAAATGCATATTCTGGAGGAATTGTTACAAGAGCAACCTCGCTTTTCTTCATGTTTAGCACAGCTCGGTCAAGACCTTCGATAACATCCTCTGGAAGCAAAGTAAATCAAGAGGAACATGTCATTCTTACTACCATAGAACTAAGGACATTATTTAATTGAGATGAAAGCATATTGCCAGCAGAAAAGGCACCTTCATCAGTCTTGAATTCAAATGGATCTTGTTCATCATGGCCCTTCTTCAAAAAGACAGTGCCATCCTGAAGTTTTCCAGTTATTTTGACTGTCAACAGTAAATACAATTTAGTTATTACAAAGTAGTAGTTTGCATATCAGATACAGTTGATCTACAGTAGTATAGGACAAAAAACAAGTCAGTAACCAGCATGGTTTAGCATACCTTTAACAACTGCACCTTCATTGGGACGCTCATATCCTTCACCCTCCTTCAGAACTTTCTTTAATATTTTCTTATCATCACCTATTTCGGTGACTGTTTTCCATGAGACCAACTCAAGATCGACAAGAAGAGTGGCATTTGGTGGTACAACACCTTCCTCACCAGCTGCCGGTTTACCATTCTCACCAAATCCATCTGTCATTACAAAGTTCCAAAGAACTCAGGAAAAGAAAGTGAAATGCATGCGAAAGAGGGTGTGAAATCAGAGATGCTTACATTGTGGCTTAACTGTAAGGAGCACCTTCTCTGCCTTTTTCATTGTTTTGACAGCTTTTGCCAGTGCAGGGCAGAAGAAACCTGGCACGAATTTTCAGTAGTTAGTAAGTGGCTGATTGAGATCAATACTCTCAACATGAAATGTAGACAGGGAAATTGTTGGGGGGTGGGGGGGGGGGGGGGGGGGGGGGGGGGGGGGGGTTGATAATCACCATCTTTAACAGTAAATTCAACCGCATCAGACTTTGATACAACAGTGCCATCCTCAAGCCGAGCCTCATATTTCACTAGGACAATGCAAAGAGTCAGCCACACAAACAACACAGGCAGTTATAATATAGCAAGATATTTCAATTAGCAAAAGAAAATACCAAATACTTCATCAGGGTCCTTTGGGTTCTCCCATTTTTCTCCCTCCTTCAGTATCTTCTTGAATATACCGCCATCTTTGCAAATGTCCTTCACACTAGTCCAAGAAAGCAACTCAACATCGAACTGCAGCGTGGCATTGGGTGGAATAGTTGGAGGTGAACCAGATTCACCATAAGCCAAATCAGCAGGAATGGTGAAAACAGCATTTTCGCCTTTCTTCATGGTCTTGATGCCTTGATCCCAACCCTTAATTACTTGACCTGGACACAATTCAAGAAATAGCTGGTGAGCACTTAACAAAAAAAAAATAGATGAAATCCCACCAGGCCACCATAACATAACACATAAAGAAAAACAAACTCATTGCAGAGTAAAGTGACAACTAGATTTATGCTATGCTAAAAATGAAACTATTACTGCCTGACTTAACTCACAGCACTTTTCTTAATGAAAACAGTCATTCAACCACTGGTAAAGTCAACAAGTGTCACAACACAGCTACATGGATATATGCCTAAGTAACAAGCTGATCGCCTAAATTGCAACAGCACCAGTAAACAGTCATTGACAGGTTAAAATAATCAACTGAGTGATATAGTCAGGGATCCCTGAGTTTGGCTATATCAGCTACATTATCCAGATATGCAGATATGGATATGGTTATAAGGATACATGATATGGCCATACTTCATGTCATGGGCTAGGGGCCAGGGCTGCCAGGCCCAGGCCCAGCAGATTAGAGTCCAGATTAGATTAGAGTCCTAGCAGGTTAATGAATAGAGTCCTAGAGTCATAATGAAGTTGGATTATTTAGCAGGGTGTAGGCTATATAAATAGAGTTATATTCATAAAGAAATCAATGAAGAAGAAAGAAGTCTAATCTCTCATCCAGTTCTCTATTTCTCATCTCAATGTTCGTCTTACCAACTAAGTCTACCTCTCATCCCAACATATGTATGTATATATGTATGTATGTCATGGTTTCTATGGCGTCGCCTAGGGGACATCAGGGTCGCCGTAACTGGAAGGAGTATGGTGTCGCCTGACGGTTGTACACCGCATGGCACAAGGACACGCACAGGAAAACATCCAAATACATATCTGGGAGGTATCTGATTTATTTTTTGAATGATGTGAAAATAGGGGATACATGTTAGATACATATCCAGGTGTATCCGATATGGTATCCAACCCAGGTATGCAAAATTGTGGTTGTATCCATTTTCCGTGGGGCTTAAGGACTGGAAATAATCAAGATTCACCTCCCAGTGCAAAATGGACTAGTTACTGATAATCCCAGATCTCATTGGTATCTACAATACCAACCATTTCTGTTTGAGAAGAATAGCATATACTCCCTCCAATTTTTTATACAAGTCATTTTAGCATTCTCAATTCTTTTCCAAATATAAGTCATTTATAACTTCAAGGCAATTCTTCTTTCAAATGCTACCCCTCTCACAAATGAACTTAAATTTTCCAAAGCAAAATAAATGAGGTGCTACAAAGTCATTTGAATTGATTTTTTAATTGTTGTGCATAAGCCTAAACACAATCTATATAAGGAATCAAATGGAGTAGAAGATCAGAGTTTGGCGCAGGCCACCATTACATCATCTATGAGATGAGCATTAAACAAAGCTAGAGCAGAGAAAATAAACATTAAATGGAGAAGGAATTGTACCTTGTCCCAACTTGAACTTGAAGGGTGTACCCCGATCACGGCTTGAATCAAACTTTGTTCCATCAAGGAGCATGCCAGTGTAATGTACTGAAACACCAAAACAAGGGCTCAGTCAAGACTTCCGTTACATAAATTCATCCACACAAGATAAAAACTAATATACAAATCATCTGTTACCATCATGGAACAATAGAGTACTAAACAGCAAATCATGCCCTCATTAGTTTTTTCCTTCAACAAAACAATGGAAAATGATCCAATAAATAATATACATCAGCATCAGCATAGTATGTGAAGCCATTATCACCCCTCTATTAAAAGACATCTCCTAAAAGTGCTTAAGGTCAGACAAACATACAAGCAATTGCAGCAAAATTTACATGTCCTCCCCCATAGAAATTCGCAATGTTACAATATGACGATCGAAACAAAATTCTTAAACAGATAAATACACTAAACTAGCTCAGCGTCCCAAAATAGCTCGAACTTTACATGATAACATAAGAATACCAAATTTCACCTAAATGGACCGCTAATTCTGCATCCCAATGCCCATACCGGGCCATCTAAACTCCCAACGCATGGCACTGGCGAGATCAAGTGTAGCACATCAAGTACCAAACCATACACCACTGGAGGAAGCGGAACCACGTATACCTTCGACCTCGTCGCCGACCTCGGGGGTCTCCCACCCCTCGCCCTCCTTGAGCAGCTTCTTCTTCAGGCCCTGCTTCCCGATCTCCTTTTCCTCGCCCACCTTCAACATCGGCCCGTCGTCGCCGCCGAAGTCGCCCATCCCGTCCTCGCCCATCATCATGTCGTCGTCGACGCCGGCCGGCGGCATCTCGAAGTCCTCGTCCATGTCGGAGGAGAGCGCGAGGGGGCGAGATCTGCGGCTAGGGTTTCGAGGGAGGCCGAGCCGAACTCACTAGGGTTTGGACTTTGGAAGGTTCGAGAGACGAGTGGGAGATGAGGGACTGGAGGAGGAGGGTTTAAATGGATGTGAGAGAATCGAGTGGGCTTCTAGAGTGTTCCGAGAAGTAAATAAATATGGAAGGCGAGAGGCCCAGATACTTCTGGATCTCTCTCAAGCAAAGTATTTCGCTTTCTTGGTGTGTACCATTAAATAACCACTTTTTTGAATAACAACACATCGAACTAATTGAATAAACTGGAGCTCTGAAAATAGGATACAAGAAAACTGGAAAAAACTTTTCAATTTCAAATAAGTCAGGATAGATTATAGCTAAAATCTAATACAAGACCAAATCTTTAGAAATATTCTATCGTTTTTTGGAGGGCGTGTACTCGATGAAAAATAGTCGAACGTTAAGTATTCGAGGGATTAACTATATGGCTATTTAAAATTAAATGCAATTATTTTGGTAAAAAAAATAAAACTCCACCGGCCTCATAAAATGAGTTTATTTCCTAATATATTTCATAAATTACTTATTGTCTCTTTTAAATATAAGATTAACTTGATTGATCTCTATTTTCATAGATGTTATGGACTAGTTGTCACATATAGTTAAAGTTATCTTTAAGAAATATTTTGGAGATATTTTAAGTTAGTGTTTGATTTCTTGAACTAAAGTTTGGTAACCAGATGATTCGATATAGCTTCAAAGAACGAGCATGTTTTCTTGGTTGTATTGCACAAAGCCATCCATAATGAATTGATTCGTATTTTCAAAATATTATGAGAGATGTTGAACAGTTCTGTGCGGTAAAATAAACAAATGACATCGTCCAGGTTCTATTAACTACGCAAATTATCTATGTTTAGTTGATATTAGTGGTTATTAAGTATTTTAGCTAAAATAATTATAACTAGATGTTATTAGCCATAACTAGTTATTATTATGGGTATTTTGTGATGAACAGTGATAGCTTATGTTACCATTAACATAATTACTTCAGATTAATACTATTTAACATAGTGTAGTGATAATTAAAATATAAAAATATTATTATGAAAAACTAATTAGCCTTGTATAGATATAATATATAATTTCTAAATAATTAAACACATGTGTTGGACCGGAAACGGCGACCAGAGGGGGGGTGAATGGGAGCTTTTAAAATTTCGGGCTAAAAACAGCCTTCGGTTTTAATCCTGTCTTCTGCGGAACAGGCTTCGAACACTACCTTCGAAGGTCTGGTTCGGAGGTACTTCGACAGCTCCGAACACAGGCTTCGCAGGAGTAAAAGTTCGAAGCCAAGAAGACTTCGCTCCACTAACAACCCTCGAAAATCTACTCTGCTAAGTCAGTGCAGGCTCCGCACACGGGGTGCTTCGAGCAGGCTTCGCACTTCACCCTTCGCAAGAGTGGACAGCCCTCTGAGAACTTCGACCAAGTACTTGGCAACAGCAACTGGTGCTGGGCTTCGTACACGAAGGGCTAAACGCATACAAACGGACTTCGCTAAGGGCTTCGACACAGGAAGCAAAACGGGCTTCGATCAGGGCTTCGCTAGTAATCTGTGAGGTCTGGCCTCAAGTTACACAGAGCGAACGCACGCTGAAAAACACACTTCGCACAGAAACAACCTTCGCCTAGACAGGCTTCGGTGCACTACAACTAGCGAGGTATGTAACGCGAGCTCAAGCAAAAAGCATAAAGAAGCAGGGCTTCGCCGCTTGAACAAGGAACACAATAGAATTGAACTCTGGATGAATACAGCGAGGTATGTGGCTACAGGAGCTCAACAGTAAATGCTCAAAGTGTTAAATGTTACCTACCGAGCTCCCATATTTATAGCCCACATTTCACCTAAAGGAAATGACTACACTACCCCTAGGGTTTACACCAGTTTTGTCTGTACAGAACTGAGGGGTACAAAAGGTAGTCCAACTTTATTCTAGTGGCTTCTCTGTCAGCTTTGCAGAGGGGACAGCGTCAGCTTTTTGCAGAGCAGACAATGTCAGCCTTTGCAGTTTTGACCTTCTGGAGCCTCCCTTCGCACGCGAGGGTGCGGTAGCTTCGGCGAGAAGCCTTGAGCCTGGTGGCCTTCGCTTCGCCGAAGATAACCTCCGATACAGTGACGGTTTTGAGCCGAAGCCGTCAAAGCCCTTGGGCCTTCGCACCAACACCTCCGGAGTGGACCACCACGGCTTCGCAGCTTCACCCAGCTCGAACTTCGTCAGTCTGTGTACCGAAGCCATGCAGGCCGAAGCACCACAAGACAACCACGCTCCGGAGCTAGTCTCGCTCCGAAGCCTTCCTCACTCCGAAGCCCCACCTTCGGAGTACCACCCTTCGAAGACCCTCCTTCGTCCAAGGCCTCCGCATGAAGCATTCCATGAGCACTTCGTCGCAGTGTCTCTCCCCGAGCACACTCCTCGACGAGCCTCACCCGGACCATGCCTTCGATGTGCCTCGACTTCTGAGACCTTCGTCGGGTACCTTCGAATGTCTCCCTCCGGAGCACACTTCGAACTCCTTGCCTCCGCAGAGGACTTGATCCATCCAACTCCGAAGTCACTCCTTCCGGAGTACCTTCGAAGTGCCTCACCACCGAGGACTTTGTCTCGGAGTACCTTCAGCCGGAGCCACGCTCCGCACTCTCTGCCTTCACCTGGCGCACCTCGACCTGAGGACCGACCCGGACCCCTTCGCAGCCACCGTGACGGAGCTCCCCGCTCCCCTGGCATCAAGCCTCCCGCTTGACCCAGGTTCACCTGCCGCGAACCTCGTCTGTCGCTTCCGAAGTCCCTGCGCACCACAGACAAACAGACAAGTGTATCCAGTACTCCGGAGACCTCTCCGGGTTAGCAACCTCCAGTACACACTCCGGTGTACCGCCCAAAGTACCGAAGCCTTCGGTACACACCCAGTCATCGTGTACTGTCGGATCCCTCCGACAAGCACACTCCGCTGCAACAGTTGCAGCAAGCAAACACCGAACACCCTTCGGTGAGACCACCTCCGAACACCCTTCGGAGGTACAACCTCCGAAACCCCTCCGGAGGTACAACCTCCGAACACCCTTCGGAGGCACCCTTCGAACCAGAGGGTAAAAAGCCTGTCAATCACTCATCACAAGCACTGAAACCAGCCCTTGGTTTCTCAATCTCCCCCTTGATGAGTGCATTGACAACCAACTTTAAAGTCCAAGAAAATTAAAAACTTTCAGCACACAAGTGACCATAAAAACTCAGAAAAGAGCCAAATCATGTCACTTGACAAAAGAATTTTCCTCCCCCGTTTTCAAAAGAGTCAAAAGCCCCTTCGGCAAATCTCCTCTTTCTCAAGATAAAAACTCCCCCTGAGTTAAGTTTTCCCCCTTTGGCAACAAAGAGTCTTTATGTCAAGCGTTTTCTCCCCCTTTTGAAATTATGCCCCCTTGCGGCAGAGAACGAAGCAGGTCTCTCCCTTTTAGGAATTTCTCCCCCTTTGGCAATGCAAGCATCAAGGAGCATGTAAAAGATGCAAAGCTTTGAAATGAGCAGAATTGCAAAGACATATGAAGCAAAAATATGCCAACAATAACACCAATGATCATGGGCTCAGCTCAAATTAATATTCTCTAAAAACATGATGAAGCATGTGATTTGACCATTTTTGAAATAAACGCATCACCACTTAGTCAAAGAAACTAGACAAGTAAAAGCAAGGACTGCGCAAAGCTAGTCAATTTCTACTCTAGACAGACAAGTTTAGTTCAAATGGAGCATGAAAAGCAATCGTGAGAATCAATGAATTTTGTTGTTCTTTTCTTAGTGCCAGGGGTTATTTGTTTGTCCACCTTATACTTTCCAATCAGGCCAAGCCTAGGCATGAAAACCATAAGAAGCTTAAGGCAATGATTTTGGCATACACTACACTATTCCAGTTCAGACCAATGTGCAATGGTAAGCAGTCTAGAATAGGATAGTGCGACAAACAAACCCACCTGGATCTTTAATTTGAAGCATGCAAATCATGGAATTTTTGATTTTAACTAAGTGAACCAAATGTTTGTCACTTTATGAATATCCATGAAAATGTAGAACAATTTTTCAAGTTGCAATTTTTAGCATCCAATGAACAATTTCTTGCTATCAAGCAGATAAAAGATAGCTAAAGCAGTCCTGCCTAAACATGCTAGATTCAAGACTAAGCAGTGAGCACGATTTGATTTTGAAAAGAAAGCATCATGCTCATGAATGTTTCAGATAAATTAAAGAGAGCTGAGCTGACACGATTTCATGAATTATAGATAGGCATATAAGTGCAAAAGATGTAAATGCAATTTCAACACAATTAGCAAATGCACATCCATCTAAAACTGCTCCCCCTCACAAAATGTCGTAAGGGTGACAAATGCCAAGTTCCCCACGCAAGTAGGCAAATCGAGAAGCATCGAGGGGTTTTGTAAAAATGTCGGCAAGCTGGTGTTGGGTATCAACATATTGAAGTTCAATATCACTCTTCTCATTGTGATCTCTGAGAAAATGATATCTCACATCAATGTGTTTGGTTCTTTAATGCTGAACCGGGTTGTTTGCAATACAAATAGCGCTAGTGTTATCACAGAAAAGTGGAACACTCTTATAATCTAACCCGAAATCCCGCAAAGTGGAAACCATCCACAAAATCTGAGAGCAACAGCTAGCTGCAGCAACATATTCGGCCTCAGCCGTCGATTGTGCAACACTAGACTGTTTGCGGGAAGACCAGCAAACCAGTGAAGTACCCAGAAAGTGACAAGTACCAGAGGTACTCTTCCTATCAATTCTACACCCAGCAAAATCCGCATCGGAATAACCTCGAAGACATAAAGATGAAGATGCTGAATACCATATGCCAAATTCAAGGGTATGTTTGAGATACCTTAGGATGCGCTTGACCGCTTGGCGGTGCGAAGCTCGTGGTGAAGCCTGAAAACGAGCGCACAGACACACTGCGAAGTGTATGTCCGGCCTCGTGGCAGTCAAGTAGAGAAGGGAGCCGATCATGCTTCGGAACTCCTTCTGATCTACGGCTTCTCCATCTTCGTCAGGGTCCAATGCTACAGATGTAGCCATTGGAGTGGCGAGAGGCTTCGCATCGGACATGTCGAACTTCTTGAGTAGGTCCTTGGTGTACTTCGTCTGGTGAACGAAAGTATCTTGTTTGCTTTGCTTGATTTGCAAACCAAGGAAAAAGGTGAGTTCACCCATCATCGACATTTCAAATTCCCTGCTCATGGTATCTGCAAACTCGGCAACCAAAGCATGAGAAGAGCCACCAAAGATGATATCATCCACATAAATCTGAACTAGGAGGAAATCTTTGCCATGCTTGAGAGTAAACAAAGTTTTATCAACAGAGCCCATCAAATACCCTCGCTCAAGCAGAAAAGACTTAAGTCTATCATACCAAGCCCGAGGGGCCTGCTTGAGTCCATAAAGAGCCTTATGAAGTTTAAGGACTTTATGTGGGTACTTGGGGTTTTCAAAACCAGGGGGTTGTTTTACATAAACATCTTCACCTATGAAGCCATTAAGAAAAGCAGTTTTGACATCCATTTGATAGAGTTTGAATCCTCGGGATGTCGCAAAGGAAAGCAAAATCCTAATGGCCTCAAGGCGAGCAACAGGTGCAAAAGTTTCAGTAAAATCAATCCCTTCTAGTTGAGAAAAGCCCTGAGCTACAAGTCTAGCCTTGTTTCTAACTATAGTCCCATCCTCCCCTTGTTTATTTTTGAAAATCCATTTTGTTCCAATGAAATGAACATTTGGTGGAGGATCAACTAAAGACCAGACTTGGTTTCTCTCAAAATTTTCAAGCTCTTCATGCATGGCATTGATCCAACTAGAATCAGAAAGTGCATGACTAACATCTAAAGGCTCAAAAGAAGCAACAAAAGCGGAATCAATGAAATGAGCATGAGAACGTGTTACCCTTTGATCAAGCTCACCAATGATCTGCTCGGGAGGGTGCATCCTTTGAACATGATGTGGAGCCTCACGGCGGGATGCAGTCTCCCCCTCAACTTGTGCGTTGGAGTGGTCCAAGATGACCGATGTCGAGGTAGTTGCTTCGGGACCTCGTGCCGAAGTAGTTGAAGCGGGGTCAGCTTCGGGGGTCGATGTCGAGGGTAGTAGGGGTTCATCCTCGAATTCCCCGGAATCTTCTTCTTCGAAGATGGTTTGTTCCATGTCGTGTTCATTTGCCTGTTCAAATGCAGAACTAACAGAGGGGGTTGATTCATCAAAAGTCACATCACATGACTCGATGACAGTGTTAGTCTCTAAATTATAAACACGATAAGAATGACCATGTGTTGTGTAACCCAAAAAGATCCCGTCAGAAGATAGTGACTCAAATTTATCCAAGTTACCACGTTTTAGGATAAAGCAGCGACAGCCAAAAACTCGAAGATGAGTAACCTTGGGCTGTCTCCCAAAACGCAGCTCATAAGAAGTCAAATTTAAAATTGAGCGCAAGAAAATACGATTTGAGATGTAGCAAGCAGTGTTCATGGCCTCAGCCCAGAATTTTCTAGGAGTCCTATGCTCATCAAGCATCGTCCTAGCCATCTCAACCAAAGTGCGGTTCTTTCTCTCAACAACACCGTTCTGTTGAGGAACCCGCGGAGCAGAGAATTGATGTTCTATGCCATGATCCATGCAAAAGTCAACAAAGAGATTGTTTTTGAACTCGGTGCCATTATCACTTCGAATGAATTTCAATGCACCTGGGAGTTCAGTGAAAAGTCTCAAAGCCAAGCTCCGAAAGTGTGAAAACACTTCATCCTTGCTGGCAAGAAAGAAGACCCAAGAGTAGCGAGAGAAATCATCGACAATAACTAATACATACCACTTGCCGCCTAAAGAACTAACCCGAGAAGGACCTACAGTGTCTATATGGAGAAGTTCTCCGGGTTGTTCAGTCATCACTGTGGTGACTGGCGAATGCGAAGCGGCAATCATTTTTCCATGTCGACAAGGAGCGCAAACTAAATTCTTCTCAAACTTGAGCTTGGGCAATACACGGATCAGACCTAGGGCACTCAAACGAGCGAGCAACTCAAAGCTCATATGCCCTAGTCTCCTATGCCACTTCCAAAGCTCAGAAGTCGAATGTGCAACAAGACAATGAGAAGAACCAGATGATTCTGAAAAATCAGCTCCAAAAACTCTCCCAACTCTAAAGATCTTACACACCACAACGCCATCAGAATTGAGCACTTGCGAAGTATCGCGATGAAATCGCACTTCGAAGCCCTCATCAAGCAACTGAGATACAGACAGCAAATTGTATCCCAGGTTCTCAACCAAAGCAACATCTTTGAGAGTGAAATTCGAGTTAATTCTTACCACACCTTTACCTTTCACTCCACTCCTTCGATTGTTTCAGAAGGTGATATGTTCCCTTTGCTTGGTTGTGGTGAGGCTGGAGAACCATGCTGCATCTCCGGTCATGTGGCGCGAACAACCGAAGTCCATGATCCACGTGCCCTCCAAGCCTCGATCTATCGCCTACACACGATAAGAATGTCTCGATCGCTCAGTGCTGGGGTGAGTGAAATAATGACGAGGCATCCAGCACTGAGTGACATGAGTAGTAGGCGCAGTAAAAGTAGACGGTCTACGCACAGGAAAATCAAAATGATGCAAAGTGCGAGGTCTACCTACATGCTGTGATCGAAAAGCATGACGAGGTCTCCTACTCTGACGAGGTACAAAGCTACTCGCCCGAGGTCTACCACCATATGGAACATGGTGAACACCTCGAGGAGCAAAACCTCTCCGAGAAGCACGAGGAGCCTCAAAAGCAGGACGATAGTAAAACTCAGACTCATGCATACCTAAAGATGGGTAATGCATGTCCTGGTAACTCATCGCCTGAGCGCGTCGCTCATCCTTGATGCGACGAAAACAGAACCCAACCAAATGACCCGCCCGCTGACAATAGGAACAATGAAACACTCTCCTCGGGGCACTCTCATGGGTCACAGGAGCAACTCTCACAGGCTCCTTGGGCTTCTGCTGAGTGGTTTTCTTGGGAGGATTTTTCTTGGCAGGAGGTGTGGTTTTCTTTGGTGGTCGGGTAGGCTTTTTGGCTGATGGGGTGTCTAACAGAGCTCTCTCTTTCTCTAAGGTAGTGGGAGAGGTAAAAACAGTTTTGGTCTTACTATCTGAAGGTAACCTCTCAAAACCCAAACCTAGAGCTACCCCTGCTCTGTCAGCACATAACTTGGTTTTGGCCAAAAGCAAATCCATCCTACCCTTTCCCTCAGTGCATTTATTAATCACGGAAAGAAGGTATTCATTTTCAGACATGAGGTTCTCAGCTCGCTCTCTAACAGTGCCTAGCTGGTCCTTAAGGGTGATGCAAGTGTCACAAACAGGTTGCACATCCTTAGAACTACCGGCCCTCTCCAATCTAGCCTCTAAATCATGAACATGCTTATCACGTAAATTAATGCTTTCGCGTAATAAAGAGCAGTTCATGCAATCAATAGCATCATGAGGTCTAGAATCCACCTCCAAAAGCTGCTTCTGTGCAGTCTCAAGCTCAAAAAGAGTTTGAGCATGAACAGAACGCAACTGAGCAAGCTCACCCATGACAGTGGTACAAGAATCACATTCAGCATCATTAACTTTAGACTTAAGCATGGCATAATAAGTAGAAACAGATTCTAGCCTAAGTCTAAGGTATTTTCTTTCTCTAGCGGCTTGCACAAGTAATCTATCCTGACCAAGAACTACTTCATTCAGCTCATCTAGTTTTAATGAAAGCTAGTCATAGGATAGAGGTACCTCAGATGAGTCAAGCTCATCGCCGCTGTGATCGCTGTCGGCCATGAAGCAAAGGCCGGTAAAGTCTCGTCTCTTCTTGTCCTTCTTGTCCTCCTTCCTTGGGGACTCCTCCTCCTCAGAGCTCGACTCCTCAGTTGAGGAAGTGTCGATGTCGCTGAGAGCAGCAACAAAAGCTCTGGAAGCGGCCTTGGCTACTTTCTTAGCCATCTTGCCGCGCTTGCCCTTCACAAAGGGTTTTCTCTCCTTTTTGTGGTATTTGGGGCGCTCACTCTCATCTCTCTTCTTGAGCTTGGGGCAATTGGCCTTAATATGAGAGGTGTCGCCACATTCATAGCAACCACTAAAACCACTTCTCCTCTGATCCCGTCTCTCATGATGAAAGCGGGTGAACCTCCGGGCAATGAGAGCAAGCTCATCATCATCTAGAGTGTCCACCTGCTCCTTTGTGACGGAGACCAGGGAGGACAAAGCAAAACCATCTGCAAAAACACAAGTACCAGATGTGCTTGGCTCTGCAGTGGTGCCACGGCTAGTGCTAGAAACCAATGCCAATGGCTGTGGCAAAGAGCTTCTGTGCACTGCAAGAGATGCCTTGGCAATCTCTGTGGACTTCAGCTTGCTGAAGAGCTCATCACAGGTCAATGTGTCATAGCCTGCGGACTCCTCAATGCTGGATATCTTTACTTCCCATATGCTACGGTCAAGAGCATAGAGAAGCTTGATAGCCCTATCATGGTCATTGTAAGCAAGCGTCCCGTTGGATCGCAAGTTACTCACTATCGCGTCAAAGCGTGAAAACATGGCATTTATAGATTCACCAGGTGCCTGCACAAACAGCTGATACTGTTGATTGTAGGTGCTTTGGCGCCTGGCCTTAATCTGAGTAGAGCCTTCATGAAAAATAGTGAGTGTTGTCCAAATCTCCCTAGCAGTGCTAAGGTGTTGCACCCTATCAAACTCACTTCTACTCAAACCAATGAACAGTATATTTCTTGCCTTGGAATTGGCGTTATACTGATCCTTCTCGGTTTGAGAGGTGCGAGTCTCAAGGATGGAGTATTGTGAGTCCACAATCTCCCAAATTGCATTTCCTTGGCTTAACAAGTAAACCTCCATGCACACCTTCCAGTATGCGAAGTCGGTCCCATCGAATAGAGGAATTTTACTGCCTCTATCCATGTCGCCAACAGATCACAAAACCGGTTAAGGTCAACTGGTGATCTTAACCCGCTCTGATACCAATTGTTGGACCGGAAACGGCGACCAGAGGGGGGTGAATAGGAGCTTTTAAAATTTCGGGCTAAAAACAGCCTTCGGTTTTAATCCTGTCTTCTGCGGAACAGGCTTCGAACACTACCTTCGAAGGTCTGGTTCGGAGGTACTTCGACAGCTCCGAACACAGGCTTCGCAGGAGCAAAAGTTCGAAGCCAAGAAGACTTCGCTCCACTAACAACCCTCGAAAATCTACTCTGCTAAGTCAGTGCAGGCTCCGCACACGGGGTGCTTCGAGCAGGCTTCGCACTTCACCCTTCGCAAGAGTGGACAGCCCTCTGAGGACTTCGACCAAGTACTTGGCAACAGCAACTGGTGCTGGGCTTCGTACACGAAGGTCTAAACGCACACAAACGGACTTCGCTAAGGGCTTCGACACAGGAAGCAAAACGAGCTTCGATCAGGGTTTCGCTAGTAATCTGTGAGGTCTAGCCTCAAGTTACACAGAGCGAACGCACGCTGAAAAACACACTTCGCACAGAAACAACCTTCGCCTAGACAGGCTTCGGTGCACTACAACTAGCGAGGTATGTAACGCGAGCTCAAGCAAAAAGCACAAAGAAGCAGGGCTTCGCCGCTTGAACAAGGAACACAATAGAATTGAACTCTGGATGAATACAGCGAGGTATGTGGCTACAGGAGCTCAACAGTAAATGCTCAAAGTGTTAAATGTTACCTACCGAGCTCCCATATTTATAGCCCACAGTTCACCCAAAGGAAATGACTACACTACCCCTAGGGTTTACACCAGTTTTGTCTCTACAGAACTGAGGGGTACAAAAGGTAGTCCAACTTTATTCTGGAGGCTTCTCTGTCAGCTTTGCAGAGGGGACAGCGTCAGCTTTTTGCAGAGCAGACAATGTCAGCCTTTGCAGTCTTTGACCTTCTGGAGCCTCCCTTCGCACGCGAGGGTGCGGTAGCTTCGGCGAGAAGCCTTGAGCCTGGTGGCCTTCGCTTCGCCTAAGATAGCCTCCGATACAGTGACGGTTTTGAGCCGAAGCCGTCAAAGCCCTTGGGCCTTCGCACCAACACCTCCGGAGTGGACCACCACGGCTTCGCAGCTTCACCCAGCTCGAACTCCGTTAGTCCGTGTACCGAAGCCATGCAGGCCGAAGCACCACAAGACAACCACACTCCGGAGCTAGTCTCGCTCTGAAGCCTTCCTCACTCCGAAGACCCACCTTCGGAGTACCACCCTTCGAAGTCCCTCCTTCGTCCAAGGCCTCCGCATGAAGCATTCCATGAGCACTTCGTCGCAGTGTCTCTCCCCGAGCACACTCCTCGACGAGCCTCACCCGGACCATGCCTTCGATGCGCCTCGACTTCTGAGACCTTCGTCGGGTACCTTCGAATGTCTCCCTCCGGAGCACACTTCGAACTCCTTGCCTCCACAGAGAACTTGATCCATCCAACTCCGAAGTCACTCCTTCCGGAGTACCTTTGAAGTGCCTCACCACCGAGAACTTTGTCTCGGAGTACCTTCAGCCAGAGCCACGCTCCGCACTCTCTGCCTTCACCTGGCGCACCTCGACCCGAGGACCGACTCGGACCCCTTCGCAGCCACCGTGACGGAGCTCCCCGCTCCCCTGGCATCAAGCCTCCCGCTTGACCCAGGTTCACCTGCCGCGAACCTCGTCCGTCGCCTCCGAAGTCCCTGCGCACCATAGACAAACAGACAAGTGTATCCAGTACTCCGGAGACCTCTCCGGGTTAGCAACCTCCGGTACACACTCCGGTGTACCGCCCAAAGTACCGAAGCCTTCGGTACACACCCAGTCATCGTGTACTGTCGGACCCCTCCGACAAGCACACTCCGCTGCAACAGTTGCAGCAAGCAAACACCGAACACCCTTCGGTGAGACCACCTCCGAACACCCTTCGGAGGTACAACCTCCGAAACCCCTCCGGAGGTACAACCTCCGAACACCCTTCGGAGGCACCCTTCGAACCAGAGGGTAAAAAGCCTGTCAATCACTCATCACAAGCACTGAAACCAGCCCTTGGTTTCTCAACATGTGTGTACCGTACAGATAACCAAACATATTCATGTATCATCTCATATATCTAACCAAATAATCTACTTGTACCATCTCATCTCGAATCAATCTATCCAAAACAATCTCATGTCGTTTAATTTCATTCAGCCAACCAACGCAACACTATGTGAATCGATGTAGCAAGTTGACGCTCGTTGATCATTTACACTATATGCACATTTTTCCAAGGTGTTAGTAGGGATGACAATCGTGTCTGATTACCGTTTACCTGTAGGTAAAAACCTTAATAGGGTTGTATTTGTTTCACATTTTATACCCTATGGGTAAACAATACGGGCATGAGTATTAACTACTCATACTCATTTACCCAGTTATACTAGGTATAAAAACAATTCCAAAACATAGTCTTTCCTCCCTCCCGGCCACAACTAGCCTCATCTTTCTTCTCTTTCCTCCCCCTCCAGTTCCACTCTCCCAACTTGTGTGCCTCGTGCTGGCCCACGCACCGAGACCCTGCCACCGTGCGATACTACGTCACTGAGTCGATATTGCCCACCATGTCGAGATCCGCCATTGCGATGAGACCTTCCACTTCGCTAGATCTCGCTCGTTGGCGGCGACGTCTTGCATCTTTCTCTAGACGACTCGTGCACGCATCACATGGCATCTGCGCACTGGCACCATGACGATGTAGGCATGTGGCTTCACCATGTGGTCGAACGAACGGGTTGTATCGAGAAAGTGGTGTCTAGATGCTCGATGGGTGGCAATCGTCACTCTTACTCAAGCCGAGGATGCTATGGCTAATTGGTTTTACTTGTCTGCCTCTTGTCCTCTTCTAAATAATGTCTATAGTCTGCTCTGTACTCGTGCACGAGTTAATCCGGTATCTCTCTCTTTCCACTAACTTGGACCAGAGGCTGTGAGTATTTCTAGTAGTTCTCCCCGACGTTGGCTCTGTGACAGGCGGTGGTCCCTGCTCCTTACTCCTTCCTCTCTGCTTCCTCTAACTGTGTGTGTCATTGGATTTCGTGAGTAAACGGATATATCCACAAGTATACGACGCCCGCGAGCAACAAATATGAACCCAATTTTATATCTGTGGGATAAACAAATACGGATATGTGTATACACTATCCTTATTAACCAGAAGAAGCATCGTGTTGATAGCCTCCACCACAGTCTCAAATTTGCAATCAGTGGGGTGAAGGCGTGTCACGTCATGCTGGTTGGGCCGTAGCTGGAACCTCAACTCGCGTCAAATCTGCTCTCAACAGGCCTTGGGCCTCGCTTAGGTGCTGTAGCCACCTACAGTTTTCTACCTTACTAATAAGTTTGTGCTACGCATGCATGTCACTTATACTAAGAGCAACCACATTGCTTATGTCTTGGATGGAAATAAGGATGTGACCCACTATATAGCTGACAATAACTAAGTTCAATTTACAATGGTTAAAAACACTTAAGGCGATAAGATAGTCCCACATGGATAAATTTTATTGGTGTGTAATACACATGAGTAGAAAATATTAATTGTTTGTTTTTTATAGTGCACCTTAAGTTTAAGGTTAATTTTTTATGTATACCTCTTATGTCCACTTACAAGTTGCCCTAATCTGCATTCTGCACAGTTCGTGCCGCGGTTCGTTCTGAATAATTAATTGAGGTAGATGCAGCACGCCTCCTTTCTGTTAATTTGCTACGTTGCCATGAAGCAGCCAGCTACTTTGTACCAACATGTTATAGTACAATGCGCTTGTCTGATCAGTCCGTGATGTTTGTACGGGGAACGGATGCTCTGGGCGCGATCCGTTTACTTTGCCCTTCTCTGCCTTGTGCTTTTGCTCACTAAACCTTGAATTAATCAATTAATTGATATGGTATCGAACCTTGCATGTTTGTAGTAGCTAGGATGATTATCGTCACTCTTTTTTTTTTGAGAGAGATGGATTGCGTATCGTATCAGATGAAGAAATGTGATGTAAGACAGTAGAAAGAAGAAAAGGAACATGGTATGTGTGGCGATCGTGGCTCGCCACTACCATCTCCATCTCAACGAGACGAACAAAACCAAAACGTACGGTCGAATCCAAGTGGTTAACTATTACTGACTAGCAAAACTTGTTAGTTTGCATTAGCAGAAGTTGTAGCAAAAGCAGAGGCTTAAAGAGAATCTGAAGATAAAAAAAGGATAATCGGTAAAACCGAACGTAAACCCACGTTTGATCAGTTTTGAATCGGATATAAAAAGTTAAACTTAAATATATGTCTATCCAGTCAAATATGAAATACCACATGTATTATCCACAAACAAAACTATATCCTAGTAGTTATCATTTAATTGATTAAAAAATAATATAAAATAATTTATTAGTATTAACTAGTAGAAATGCTTAAACCCGCGCGTGCGTGCGCCCCACTCACCGCGCACTCGTCTTGCTCCTCTCAAGTCTCACCACCCCGCCCTCCTTCACTACGCCGCGAGTGGTGGCGAGGCCGACCTGCACGAGCGCTCGGCCAAAACCCACCCGCCCCGGCCCCCGGCGCGACTGCGCGAGCAGAAAAGGCTACAAAAGCTCGCGCATTCTGCAGCAGCCAGCCGAGGTGTGCGTCGGCGGCGGCGACGGGCGACGGCGATGGGGGACGAGTCGGATGGGGAGACGGAGGAATACCTGTTCAAGGTGGTGATCATCGGGGACAGCGCGGTGGGGAAGAGCAACCTGCTATCGCGGTACGCGCGCAACGAGTTCAACCTCCACTCCAAGGCCACCATCGGGGTCGAGTTCCAGACGCAGAGCATGGACATCGACGGCAAGGACGTCAAGGCCCAGATCTGGGACACCGCCGGCCAGGAGCGCTTCCGCGCCGTCACCTCCGCCTACTACCGCGGCGCCTTTGGTGCGCTCCTCGTCTACGACATCTCTCGCCGCTCCACCTTCGACAACGTCGGACGCTGGCTGCAGGAACTCAACAGTACTACCCCCCTACCCTCAACCTCCTTCTTCCACTACCTAGTACAGTACTACCCCCCTACCCTCAACCTCCTTCTTCCACTACCTAGTACAGTACTACAGTGCTACTCAACTAGCTACCATGCCTGCTTATTTGATTGGTTTCTCTTCGTTAGGATCGTGTAGATCTGTGTGGTTTGTTCATCGAAAGGGACAGTAGTGTTGGTGATTGTGAAATTTGCGAAAAAAGGAAATAACATTTCTCTTGCTTCACCTTTTAGATTCCTAGATGGTGATTGTATAGGTTGTTTTTGGATAGAAGGAGCAATGCTACGCCAGATGGGTTGCAGGACCTGGATCTGAATCTTGATGCTAAGGCTTGGTGGGAATTGAGTTAGGAATGAGTGCGAGGACCACTATGAGAGAGTGAAATTGCTACGCGATTTACTAACTTGGGAGTGGAGTGGTAGATGTATGCATTTTCTGGCTGGGCTACCAATTTTGGGTGACTGATGAACAGAGTTAGTTTTGCAGTTATAGATTTATGAAGTAGGTAGGATTCAGATTAGCTTGAGATAGTTCCCCGTTGTTGGAACCTGGAAGTTTCTATAATTACCTTGCAAGAAATATCTCGATCTTGGAGTGATATCATCCAACTGTACTGGACACCAAGTTTTTATCACAATAGAATTGACAAATAAGATCCTGATCTCAGTCGCTCTTAGTACCTTACTTTGAAACTTACAAACGATTTTTTTTAGTATGGAGCACCTTTTCATTCACCTTTTCCTCTTATTGGAGATAAAATTTGAGCTTTTGTTTTGTTGGAGCTTGGAACCAAGATGGCTGACCTGTCTAGGTCCTTCCCTTTTATGTATCCTTTACGTAGGATACATGACTCTTATCTGGAAAGGTAAAGTTTAGTGTAAGGTGAAACTACAGTACGAATGCAGTTTATGAGGCAGAGGCTGTAAAATGTGTCCAAATTGCAAATTGTGGCCTAACCATTAGTGACTTGTGTGATGAAACTCAGGATGATACGTTAATAGAGTGAACTAGAGTTCAAATTATATGCTAGTTTTTTTCCGTAAGAAATTGCACAGCACTTCCAATCAAAACTTTTATCAAACTGCACATGAGTTCTTTAATTTCAGCTGTGAACAGGATAACCTTGGTGTAGTGAAATTTCAGTTCTTCCGTGTAAAATTTCAAGTGATAAATACATCTTATGAGTGCTCACGATGATGCTACACTTGTGTGTCAAAAGAGTTCAATACAATAGTTCTAAAGCAACTTACCAAGAACTCATAAATGTGTCATTAATCATTATGTATTTATGTGTGTCCTGGTTCTTGTCATCAGAGTACCAGACACATGTATTCCTAGAGTTATCTTCTTCTCCTTTTGGTGCTTTTTACTTCTTGGTTTCGTACATGTTCGCCACCCACTCCCAAGAAGTCATGTGGTGCCCTAATGGAGTGATGGTGGTGTGCAGCTGCATTATCTCAAGATTTTTCATCAGGACACATTTATCTACCTTCACATGTAGGGTGTATGTTCTTCTGGAGTAAAGAATGACTGTTCTTAAATTCATTGCAGCGCATTCTGACACGACCGTAGCCAAGATGTTGGTGGGCAACAAGTGTGATTTGGGTAACATCCGTGAAGTGCCAGTGGAGGAAGGGAAAGCGCTTGCCGAAGCTGAAGGGATGTTCTTCATGGAAACCTCTGCGCTGGACTCGACAAACGTGAAGACAGCTTTCGAGATTGTCATCAAGGAGATCTACAGCAACGTGAGCAGGAAGATGTTGAACTCAGACTCCTACAAGGCGGAGCTATCAGTCAATAGGGTAAGCATCGAGGGCGATTCAAAGGACGATCAGAAACAGATGACCAGGTTCGGGTGCTGCTAGGTTTTTTTGGTACATGTAATTGGATTCCGTGAGATGTGAAGTTTTTTGTTTCGTTAATATTATTTGTAAACTTTAATCCAAAGTTGTCTTTTCGTTTGGACGTTTGGTTACTTTGGTACACACTGAGAAAACAAAGTGGGAGAAGAATAGTTGTTACTAATTAGGGTGTGTTTGATATGTGAAAAAGTTGTTAGCTGTGAAAAAACTGTTGTGAGTTGTCTACTGTAAAAAAACTAAAAGTCGTTTGGTTGAAGTTACCGTAAAAAAGTTGTTGCGAGATAATTATTTTTATAACTGACATAATTTTTATCATTATAATATTCCATACATATTATTATTGCAACTAAATAATTAAAAAAATATATTAGATAAATAAAAAGTCTATAATTTATCTCATAAAGTAACCGATAACTATCTCATAAAATTGTGCAGTGCAATACAAATCATAATGATGTTAGATCAATCAAGATATTTTAAATTTATGCTATCTAATTTATATTAAAAATAAAAAAGTAAGATCTAAGCTGCTTTTAAATTTGTACAAGAAAAAAACTGTTTTTATGGAAAAAAAAGTTTGTATTAGAAAAAAGTTGCTTTTGTGGGAAAAGTATTAGAAAAAAGTTGTTTTCGTGGGAAAAGTAGGTTCCTGTTTGGTTCAATTTTGCAGGCTTGATAAAACTGTTTAATTCAGTTTTTGTTTTTTCACGGCGGTAGAAGATTTTAAAACCAGAACCCAATATACCCTTGGTACTGAATTGTGGAAACTGGACTGCTTTGCGCTGTTAACTGAAAATTCGTGTCCCCAATATATATTTTCTTGCAAAATTCTGCAGGAGGTCAAACTTTTCGTTTCCTCTCGGACAACTAGATTTGCTGTTGAAGCTTTAAATTGGTGTATACTGAAGTATATCAGCCTGGAACTGAACTGGCTCCTTTGACTTTGGCTGGGATGGAGGGCGCCTCTTGTTGCCAAGTTAGAAGCAGCTTAAGCATACTAAGAACCTATTTGGTTTCTTTAAGAGTCTTTAAAAAAACTTTAGTCTATATTTGACTAAATTTTAGTCCCACATTTTTGTCATTATAACAGCTATTATAATAGCTGAACAAATACAAAACTACCTTTAATAAATATTTGTTGTTATTTTTCTCACCTCAAGAAGCATTAATGATGGACATACTATGTCATTAGTCTTCTTTAGTCCCTTTTAGTAACCTCGTGCTGACTAAAGGGCTAAAGTTTAGGGACTAGAGTTTAGTCCCTTTTAATCACCATGTTTGGTATTTTAGGGACTAAAAGATTAAATTTTAAGCTTTTAGCAAGGTGGAACCAAACAGAGCTAAGGATCAAAATTCGAAGAAGCTAATGTATTTTAGTTTTTAGATATTAGTTTATTTCTAGATTATGTAGCTAATCTTTATGCGCATTACTTTCTTTTCTTTTTAGGGTTTGTTTGGCTATCACAAATAATCTTGGTTGATTCCACTAGGATGGTTTGAGATTTTAATTTAGAATTCTTATATGATAGCCAGATAAGACCTTAAAGATTGGATGGGCCATAAGAGCTTGGGGATTGGGCCAAAAAGTCGAAAATGCATAGGCTCCAAACTAGTGCTCTAGAAGTTTATAATCATGGATACATTACCAAATAGAATATGTTACGCGAGTGTTCCAACTTCCAACTCTTCTGTATACTTTTTTTATAGAATACGCGTATAAACAAATGTATTTTGTAGTAGTACTGTAGAATGAGTTCCTTTATCAACGGTATACAATAGAATTTCTCATATGTAAAATTCACAAATATGAAATCATGCATGTACCAATGTCATGGCCACAATGATAAGATTGTATTCCACTACTATAAAAGTTATTTTGACACACACACACACACACAAAACCTTATCTAGTATAATGCCTCTAAGACTCTCACATGTGGCACCATTAATAGAAAAGGAGAGGCAGCAGACACATCTCCCTTATATTGTGGGGTTTGGAGCACTCATCAATACCCCCAAAAGGACATTGGAGATAGGAATGAAGAAACTAATTAATCATGGATCTTGGAAGTTGGATCACATAATGGTGAATTGGAGAGTGATTGAACCACTTACTCCAAAAGCATATGAATTGTCTATTAGACACCAACATGGCCCAAATTGATCCACTAGTCTCACGTTGAGAAATTGGCCGGGACGCAATGCATCACCTTGACAATGGTTGGTCACTTGCTCTCCCATCATCCCATGGCATATGTTAATCGGAGCCAGGTTAAATGCATGCTTAGCGGGGTGGCTAAATGGCTGCTTATCGATCTATTATTGTGGTTATTGGAACTGACGGTAAAAAAAAGTTCCTCCGTTTCATACCGTAAGACTTTTCGGTTTTATCATGATTTATTATCTATTAATTAATGTATACGTTTTATATATTTTATATATGTATTTAGATTAGTTGGTATTCGTATAAATCTAGACATAAGCTGATGCGAAAACAAACGGTACAGATTTTTGATTCAGATTGTGAGAATCAGTAGCTACAGAATCTGAAAATGAATTAGAATTCACGAGTTGGAAAACACCAACTACTCAGGGCCGGTTTGTTTCAGCTTCTAGCAGCTAGAGATTCTCAGTAGAGTCTGAGTAGCTGGTGTTTTCGAGCTTTCTAGATTCTAGTTCATTTCTAGATTCAATAGCTATTGATTCTCACAATCTGAGTCCAGAATCTAGACCATTTGTCTCCGTATCAGATTCTAGAAATAGTTGTAGATGTCAAAAGCTGAAACAAATAGGCCTCAGACTAGTTAGCTAATGATAATTTCTAGCTGTTAGAAACTAAAATAAACAGGGCCGTAGTCAGATCTATTATAAAATAATTTTATAAAAGGTTAAAATTGAAACGTTTTTGTAAATTAATTAATACTCATCGCAGAATTAGAAATCAAATACTCGAAGCATATTTAAGACTGGCTACTCAAATTAGCTGTAATTCTTAAATACTCGGACTATTAGAATATCCAGCATTTGAGACCCTAATTTTTTTAAAAAAAATAACACACACGAATTACTGCATCAGAGGCAGAAAATACAGTTCGAGTACGAGTTCATCCAACCTTTATCACGATGAATACTCTAACCATTCGTAAGGTGGTGACTCTCACTCAGCAGCACGAGTGTTTAGGGCTCCTCTATGAATTTTACAGAATTTTAGTAGAAATTGTATTAAATTCTCTAAAATTTCTTTGAAAAACAAATTAAAGGAGCGCTAACCTGTGATAAAATTCCTAGTTCATGTTGCTCTTGCTGCATTATATATTGCTGTGAAGTGACAGTGTTGTGAGCCATGGTTTTTAGTAATCAGTTTTTAACAGCCTACCCAGGAAGTGTTCATTGGTGGATAGATTCTTGTAAGATATTTTTAATTTTCCATATCACCTCATGTTTATGATATTAAATAGACAGTTATATAAATAAAAAACTGACGTGACAATTAAGTTGCCGAGAAGACAGAAGAAAAATCATAGAAATTAAATCTCACGAGAACCAAAAAATACAAAGGAGGAGATTGGAAGAGTAAAAAGATAGAAGATAGATGATTGGATGAAAACATTTTTTTTTAAAAAAAACTACATATTAGAGAGATAATGTTTATGGATAATGTGTCTTTCTTTTATCTAAAAGACTACTTATAAATATTATGGATTGGAATTGCCCTTATCTATTAAAGGACGATAATGAAGCTAAGTGATGATACCTAGGGGACTAATGTGGCTACTCTTTCAGAAAAGTTCAATAAATTTAGTGTAGTTAAGCGGCGTTTTCTTAAGAGTAAGAAACGGATATATTTTGATAGGATATATTTTGATGCCAATAAAGCCACACGAAAATACAATTGTATTTCCCATCAAGAAGCTAGGAGGAACTATATACCATATGGGTTAGGGCAGACTGGGAGTTATAACCTCATTATATTAAAAAAAACCACATCTGAATCTGGACAGTTGCCACTATATTTCAGATGAAATGGACGTGCAACCTACCGGACTCGCTCCAACGACCGCCGGGACGAATGGGTACGCAGCCATTGGACTACTTGACAGTGAAAAGCTTTTTTTTACGGCGAATCTAGTTGAATTGGATTTATATCCAATCCAGTCATTAAGTGCATTTTATATATGTTACTAGCATCTAATCTCATCGTTATAATTTGTACCTACCATTTTAGGTGTGTTTAGTCATTTTCAGAACGTGAGATCGTATATCCTAAATGAGAAGATGTTGGATAAGCGGAAGTTACGTAAACATAATTATATTTAAAAAGAAGAAGTGTGGGATCGTATATCCTAAATGAGAAGATGTTAGATAAGTGGAAGTTATGTGAACATAGTCATATTTTTTAAAAAGAAGTGTTTCGTTAGTTGTATCTGAGACCATATAAACGACGGATATAGGTATGCTGATTTTCATTTATTATACTGAATCTAAGGTTGTATGAGCTGAGCGAATGTAAATTGATTTTAATGTGGCTAACAAGTGAATCCCACGCTAAGTCGAATTTTATCGGTCTAGATATGAGTAAAGCTTGAATTGAGCATATCCACGTAACTAGGCTAAGACCATTACTATTATTAAAAGGAGCTTGGCTTTGCTGCTTGCAGGAGAAGCCACGTCACTTTCATTGCAAAAAAAAACCTTTGCTTTATGTGAAATTACTGCCCTTTGTTGCTCCCAGGGCGTAGCCACATCGGCTGGTTTTTTTTTGCATAAAATCCTTCCCGTTTTCGCTAATTACGTAAAGGTTTTGCGTCATACGCTCTGCTGAGTTGCGCCTTTTACGTATGAGACCCCGTTTCCTGGGATTTTATACGTGAAGAAGAGAAAATTCCGAATTTTGGAGTGCGCTCTAAAACCAGGAAACACAAGGGGTTTTCAAAAAAGTTTCACACCGCTGAGAGCCTCAGCCTCGTAGGGTTTTCGAAATATCCTGTACAATCGCTCATTTGGTGCAATCAAACCATCCTGAACATCCAATCTAGATCCAACAGTTACATATGAAAAGGGTTAAAAGTAAAAAAGTACTAGGTTTCAGGTGGTTGCACCAGATCGCTTGATTGTACGATTGCACAAATATAAGTGACCGCACAGGATATTTCCCCCATTCGGCTACCCACCTCCCCCTTCCAAACCCTAGCTGCCACGCTATCCTTCGCCCCGGTCGCTCACCACCACGGATCGCTACTGGTCTGGCGGTCCAAACTTAAGAGTGGTCGGGTACTTGACCGATCGATTGCGTCGTCCCTAGCCATTCAGCATCCCTAGGCCACTGCCGCCTCTCCCAGCTTGGACAGTCGCCGACGTCTGCCCTCGACATGGCATCGGCTACCGGTGTCTCATTGTCGACATGTCAACCGCTAGTATTCTTCAATCCACTCATACGAGCAACCAAAAATAATGTTACAATATTTGAATCCTACGAGACTGTATCGTATATTCAAGTGTGGATTCAACTAAAAATATCTCCATTATACTTGTTATTTTTGACTTGCTATTTATAACAATAGCAAGCCTCTATATTCAAATTGACTTGCTATTTTGCTATTAACTCAAATGCACTTGCTAAATGTGACTTCCTATCGATTTATATACATGCAAGAAAATGAAAATAATTAAATAAGCTCAACACTCAATGGAATAACAAGTTTAATTGACTTGCTGTAGCAAGTGTAGAGAGAAAAATAAGGAGCCTCCTAAAAGAATAAGTCAATAGCAAGTATAATGAATATATTTTTGACTATACTTACTATTTTAGAAAATAGGAAGTGTGATAGCAAGTATAATAAAGATGCTAAGATCAAACACATCTTAGGTATCCATAGCTACCGCGGGGACTCATTTTTCAGTTGTCTTAATAATATAATAATAGATAGATAGATAGATACATCTTAATGATCAATTAAATTGGGTGGCACGGTAACCTACATCTTTAGTAGCATTGTTAACAACAAAGTATCAGATCTATGAAACAATGTCAACTGTAGCTAAGTGGCTAAGTTGGAAGGGGAAAATGATAGGAGCAGCAGGAAGCAGGACCATGAGTGATAGGGTGAGGATAACTATCATAGACAAAATGCAACAGTACATGGTTCCATCCAGCTACTTGGCCAGCTCATACATATTAGGAAGATGTACTTGTAATATCTGCATCATATCTTTGTACACAAACTATTGATTGTTACCTTATACTTGAATACAGTCTCAGAAATATCAAAAGAACACATCGCCCTACAGGCAGAATATGATGAACAAATTTATGTCTCTTGGAGCCTAATAAAGACTGCTAGCTTCAGAGTTCAGGGATTCACTTGCCACTGGAGCTTCGGTCTTCCTATGTACAGATTATCAAATCTTCTCCTTGATCAGAGTGACCTATGCCGGTTAGAACTCCATTTTCATGTGACCAGCTTGCAACTGACCTGTGTCGGTTCAATAATTCGCAAGTCGTTAGCGAAATTTCGTAGGTAAGGTATGCAAGGTTAAGCAGAACGTTATCAATCAATTTTACTGACCATGGAAGCTCGGCGTTGAAACCCCATCATTCTCCTGGTTCTGTCCGTTGTCGATATGGAAAACATTTTGGAGATCATCATCCCAGAAATTCCTTTGCTGAGAGATGTGCACACCGAATATATTATTAGGATACTGTTCCTGATGATTCTTTGTCAAGTTACATGGACAATAAAATTATTTTGGCGCAAATCACCTGCAAGTTTGTGTTGGCTGTTCCATCCTGAAAAGCATACTGTGCATTTGTAGCCTGAGATAGAGCCAAGTCCAACTGATTCAGGGTGCACTGGCTCTCCATGCTGTTTGGAACAAACGATTGGAAAACATCTCCTTGCTCACTAAATGGAAAAGCTGAATTGGAACTCTCCAGTGAAAAAACCGAGTTCGCTGAAGGGCCACATGCTTGGTAAATCTGAATTGCACATGGATAATGTGAGTAATAACTCACTCGACACATCACAGAGGCATGATAAGCACGAGATAATTCAAGCTCACATCTTTGTGCAGGAGAGTAGGAAGGTTACTGAAATCAAGTGGATTCACAGTTGCTAGCTTCATGGATAGGAACTGGAGCCAAAGAAACAGAAAATTTGGTCAGAATTTGGAGCGCTGCATACCATGGCATGGAGCAATTTCAGCACGTTTGCTCTTACCTCAACCTGCCGTTGAAGCGACTGCACGTAGTTTATGATCTCGTCAAGCATGAGTGCCTTGCCAATCACCTGCAATTGAAGACGGCATTAGGCGTGTCAAAAACATTAAAACTCTGCAGGCAGACTGGCAAATACTTGCTCTTTTCAGATTATCATCATGCAATCACAATTGATACCTTGTTGCATCCTGGCACCAGGTCCTGGAGAACCTTCATCCTCTGGCTGATCCTCTCTCTTCTCACCTAACCAATGTAGGAGACTGATTCAGTATGCCGCAAACAAATTCCATGAGAGGGAGTGCACAGCAAGTATCACGAACAGAATTGTACCCTCTCTGCAAGGCTGTGGCTATCAGTTGCCTGCCCTCTCCTCGCCCGGACATGGACATAGTCCCTGGGGGGCTCCACCGGCTTGGCGTTCTTCCCCTTCCCTTGCTTCTGCCCGGCGTCCTCGACGGAGCTGTCGCTGCCGGCCTGCTCCGCCTTTGGCTTCACCGGGCTCTCCTTCTTCTCGCCCTCTCCCGTCTTGCACCTCTTGGCATCTGATTCCTTCTCTTCCCCTACCTGAATCCGGAAGTCACGCAGCCGTCAGTGTCAGTGTCAGTGACATGGAGCAAGAGGGAACCGGCGCAATTAGCGAACGCAGGGAAGCTCACCGGGCAAGAGGTGCTCAAGGACGGCTCCTTGCCTTTGCCTTTGGCGCCGGGCGCCTTCCTCTTCTTGGCATTGGCGTCCTTCATCGTCGAGGCAGGGTCGGACACGGAGGAAGCCTCCCGCGAGCCTCCGCCGCCGCAGCCGAAGTCGCCGTTGCTCGCGGCGGGCGCCGGCGGCGGCATCCCGAAGAGTCCGGAGGCCCCGGCGTAGCGCTGCCCGTTGAAGGTGGAAAGCCGCGCCGCCCGCTCCGCGAACCCCGGGTCGCCGCAGAACTTGTCCATGCAACCCCCGCCCGCCGCCACGGCGCCGTCCAGCACCGGCATGCCGCCCGCCAGCAAGCCGAAGTCAAGCCGCGGCGACGAGTTGAGTAGGCTGGAAATGTAGTCACCCCCGCCGCCGCCGCCGCCGCCTGCACTGGCTCTGCCCTCCATCGCCGCGGCCACGAGAAACGAAACCAACCAATCAACCAGGGCAGCAGAGTCCAAGAACCGCCCTTTCTTGGTGAGCTTCGAGCAAAGGCTCCTCCTTTAGGTGTCGAATCGGGAGTAGAGGCGCAGATTTATATGACGGAGAGAGAGAGAGAGAGAGAGAGAGAGAGAGAGAGAGAGAGAGAGAGAGAGAGAGAGAGAGAGAGGAGACGGGGAAGCTTGAGGGGCAGGACAATGGGGGGCGGAGGTCAAAGCGGTGGTGAACTGGTGATATGATGCAACGCGTCGCCGGTGGTGGAGGGAGTGGAGCAGAGCCCAGTGCGCTCCAGCCTTTTCGGTTTGGGGATGGGGAGAAGCTGCTTTTGCAGACTGCGCCACTGCCCGGCCCCCTTTTAAGCTCACCACCGGTCGCCTCGCCGCCTCCGTAACGGGTGGTGGTAAAATTCTTATTCCTGCCGGAGTGCCGGTGGCCGGGGCCTCGCTCGGACGCTCGCGCTCTTCGGCTTGGTGACGGAGACGAGACGAATTTTTTAAATAATATTTTAAAAAAAATTCAAATCTAGTACTTAATTTTTAAAAATTGCAATTCTAAATTATCGTCGGCAGATAAACTGCCGAACGTGACCACGGCATGCCACGCTCGGTACTTTATCAACCGAACGTGGGCACGTAGTCTAGTTCAGCTGTTGTAGTACCGAACGTGGCAACGACTAGGCCACGTCAGCGCCACAACGGCTAGCCGGGCCGGACGTGGCCACGTCACCTAGGTTCGGCGTGGCCACGGTCGAACTTGGGTGACGTGTCCACGTTCGGCCCGACTAGCCGTTGTGATGCAGATGTGGTCTATCCGTTGGCCACGTTCGCACTGCAACGATCGAACCTAATCACATAATCCTGGTTCGAACGATTAACAATCAAACGTGGATCTATAAATAAGGCCCGAACAACCCCTTATAAACACACCAAATTTCACTCGGTGCACTTATCCAATACATCCTGAGCCTCTGAGTTGTCTACTACCTGAGGTAATTATGTCATCTAGTTTTTTGTTCTTTCTTTATTACAGTAATTAGATAGTGTAATCAATTCAAGATTTCATTGACATATTAGGAAAATATAGACATATTATGAATAGATTGAATTTATGTTGACATACATTCATAGATGATGAAGGATAGAGCGACTCACGGTTATGATCCTCATCACCGTCCGCCGAAAGCTATCGAACCCCATGTATTTCTGTGGAGACACATATAAATTCATGAGAAGCTAGGATGACCTCACCTACGAGATGATGTATTGGAAGTGTACAAACTACTCTTGGACCCCGGAAAAGCCAAAGCCAAGGACAAAGCATGGACCACGTGCAAACAAACCTGTAATAATAATTTTTTCTGTTCTTTTTTATATTTGTCTTGATTCAATCACTTACAATATGTCTAATAATATTTACGTGTGTAGGTAACTCCTCCACCGTTGCCACCTCCGCTATGTAACTTTGTCGAATGGATCGACAAATGGGTGGATCTGGATGTCTAGGTCCATCTTATGAGGCACCATGCGTTCAACAGGGAGCTCTTTGAGATGATATGTAAGCGGGAGGAGAAGCACGAGAAAGAATTTAAGAGGAGGGAGGAGGCGGAGCACAAGGCAAAAGAGGAACTCGATGCTGATAGAGAGAGGAAGTGTGAGAGGGCTCATCGTGCACATGCAGTAGGACTGGAGGCCATAAGGAAGGGAAAGTACCCTCGGTGCACTCAGTAGGCACGTAGTGTAGTTTGTATTTTTAAATCTGTGTTGTATTGTGTTATGTTGTGTACTCCTTTATGTGTTGTTTATGTTGTATTATTTTAATTAGTACGTATTTTTCACTTTGATCCGTATGAGTTGATTATAAAATTGCTAGTAGATGTTTTTCCTCGAACGTGACAAGAAAACAACGTAGGTCCATACAAATAGTTCAACACGATTGGATAATATATATCTATCATCCTACTGATTTCTCTGTTCTCTCTTTCGCCTAGCACGTCTTCGTTGCTTTCCGTACCTAAGTTGTTTCTTCATGTTGTATTTCCTCTATGGTCTATCATATTCACTCCATCTCGCACTTCTCACTCGATCATCAGCTTCAATCCTTCTCGTTTTGTACTCGGAGTGACTTTTTGCCTCTGTGATGGGATCATCCTCATATAGGTTGCGTGATATCTATCCACCGTCGGAATAAGCATCTTTTAACATTGCGCTGCCACGGTAAGTAGTGAGGTCACTATTACATTACAAAATCATATGAAATTAAACATGTTCAATTGTTGTCATCACTTACCACGACGTGCTCATGTAGGTTGGGGCACACAAATTCTCTCCTTCTGTCACAATGACAACGACCATGCTTTCACGGTATCTTGCATTGCTTCCTTAGTAGGATACACAACACCCATGTGCATCTCATTTTGTGCATACTCCCAATGAATTTGATGCCCATCACCGATAGTAAGACCATCAAAATCTTCTGCTTGACACTCGTTGGAAATTGGAATGTCTGTCTCTTCATCACCATTGTCGTTCTCATCGTCTTCTTCCTTGGAGTTCTTGTCTCCACTCTGCTCCAGAGCTTCCTCCAAAGCTTCGTCCTCTCTCTCAAGCAACTCAACTACATCCTCTATTTCATCCCCTTCGTCAGACTGCCCTCCAGCACCTCGTTGTACATTTAGGGTCGAAGCTACGACATCCGTCTCAGGAATATCCTCATGGACTTGGCTGCTCTCACCGACCTCTATTTGTATGCTTGACTGAACAACTTGATCCGCTGCCGTGTCTACATTTGGAATGACACGAGGAGTGAAATAGACTAGCAAAATCTGTTTCCAACCTTTTTCTAACACTCTTTTAACATACCCTCTCCACATGTTGCTCGAGGTAATAGGAGCTATCTCCCAAAATAATCCTTAGGGCACACGGCTGCACCGAGGCATAAAGATGCAAATCCCACTGCTCTATATCTAACTGAAACATCTCATACATCCACTTCTTAATATTCGAAATTACACGCTTTTCCACCCGACTTAAACTATTCTCGGTAAATTGAAAACTACTAAGATCAGTACTGTCTTAACCCATAACTATTTGACCATGTCTATAGTAAATTTTAAATGATGTTATATCCATAATGTCTAAAAACATTGAGTTCACAACACAATTACATTCTATCCTAACACATGTGTAGAACAACCCTAATTTATCTCTAAATTGATCATAAATTATCTTTAAAAATAACATACATTATATACAAAGCATACGTAAATTTAAGATATGGCCCTCATCACAATAGTTTAAATTGTACAAAGCATATGTACAAAATATAATGAAATTGCACTTAAACTACTACAGATCTACTATTAAATTAATATTAAAGTGTTACTATTTTACTTCTAAAATACTATAAAACTACTACTTAAATAGTACTAAAATATTAAAAACTATGTATAAATACGAGGAAATATCTGGAGCATAAGAGAGACTAAAGTAGATGTAATCAAATCTTGCATCAGTTCGATTAGTAAACAAACACAACAAAGCTAGGAACAATAAATAATTTTGTTTATTTAACATGTCAAATAAATTAGTATATGCGCATATGTCAAATAAATGTAATGTGTGTAGAACAACTCTAAACTATTCTAAAATAATTCTAAATTATGTGTAGAACAACCCTAAAATGTCTATAAATTATTTGTACAACAACCCTAAATTATCTCTAAAATAATCCTTAATTATATGTATAAAAACACTAAATTAATTCGAAAGCATTTGTCAAATAAATGTATAACTATACTACTACTAAGAGCATCTACAATGTATGGAACTATGGAACTAATATTTGATTGACATGTGGCAAAGTTGTTTTTTAAGAAAAATACTACAATGTATAGTACTAGAGGTATGACTCTTAGCAAGATAAAAAATATAAAATAATATATGCTCTACCCAATGAACAACTAGCAAACCAAAAAAATAGTATTATTTAATTTGAAGAACTAGTATCTATGCTTAGAACCCATACCTTACTTAGCACTACCTTCTCAATGTATGGAACTAATACTAAAGCAAAAAGATTCTCTTAGACACCCCTTATTTCATACATTGTGGATGTCCTAAACTACTCCTAAATTACTCCTAAATTACTTCTAAATTACTCCTAAGCTACTACTAAATTACTCCTAAACTACTACTAAAATAATACTTAAATATTTAAAACTAAACATAAAAAAGAGAAGAAAGCATACCTTGGAAGGCATCCCGAGCAAGGAATGAAGTGTGGGGAGGAAGGGGCCCTTCAGTCTCTTTTTATAGCCTCATGTTCGGCACTACATCGGTCGAATGTGGCCACGTCAGCTTGGTTCGGTTGTTGTAGTGCTGAACGTGGCAACGGCTAGGCCACGTCAGCGCCGCAACGACTAGCTGGACCGAACGTGACCACATCACTCAAGTTCGGCATTAACGGCGCTGACATGGTCTAGCCATTGCCACGTTCGGTACTGCAACGACTGAACCAAGCTGACGTGACAACGTTCAGACGATGAAGTGCTGAACGTGGCGTGACATGGCCACATTCGGTAGATCATCTCCAACGGTAGTCTAGAATTGTAATTTGTAAAAATCAAGTACTAGATTTGATTTTTTTTAAAAAAATATTATTAAAAAAATTCGAGACGCAACTGAGGGGGAGTTTTTTACTATTGAGAACTCAATGGAGCGAAGATTAATCGTTATAATAATTTTTTTAAATTATATAAATTACTTAAAATAAATTATCACACAATTAAGTTGTCACGAAAATAGAACAAATAAGTTCTCTCACTCACACAAAAAACATTCACACATATGATGAATACAAAAACGATAGGATATGATACAAAGAGAAGTCATGACACTTCAGATAAATGTAAAATAAAAAGATAATTTAAGTGATTCAAAAAAATTTATTATAACAATTGTTCCTCCTCAAAAGTATTATTAGCCATCTATTAGTCCAAAGTATTCAATCAAGTCTTGACTAATTTTTAGCAAACTAACAATTTGCTAGCTAATAATTAGCTCTAGCTATTAGTCAGCTAACTATTAGTTTTAGTCCATACAAACGAGACATATAACACAAATATAATAAAATAGTTTAAACTTTTATTTTTAGTTTAGAATAAAAACTAAATTTTGAATTAAATACCATCAATTCATTCGTACCTTCATATCCAAGATTTTGACCGGCTCTAAAAATTAGAGTATCTAAAGCTACGCTAAACATGCACATTGGTTTAATTACTGAAAATTCTATAAAATCCATAAATTCGAGCCCTATCTTATTAGACGCCCTTGCTAGAGGTCTACAACCATAAAAATACTTCTAGAACGGATGATGGATCAATATATATATATGGGAGCGCTATTCTACACCACGTGTGTAGAATAGTTATTCTACCGAGAAATCTGCTACTGAGAAAAAATAGTACTCAATTGTTATTCTACTGAGAAAAATCTACTACTGAAAATAGTAGCGCTATCGTATATATATATAAATAAAATTTCCTTCTTTTTTAATCATCACTGAATATTTATAGTGAAATGCACAGGGCAGGGGCTATTTGAAGATGAGAAAATTAGGTATTGTATGCCAAATTTATGCTTGCATGATAATAGGTACTAGGCAATAGTCATTTATGCATCATTAGTTATAGCCACTACATACTAGCAATAGCATATAGCATCAGCTTAATTGTCTACCATTTTAGTTCTCTACAAGAGGAGGAAAAATGATGGTTTTTGGAGAACCTGTTGCCTAATTGTTTAGCCAAAATTAGCATATTGAAAAGGACCATCCCTTTTTTTAGAACTCGTGTGGGCCCCCACCGTGTTTAGGATTATCCTCGTGGATAATTCAATCTGCCTAACATTTCATCACCTTTCTCAGCTCCTTGCTTTCATTGAAGGAAGAGATCGACATTTTCGTGCTTGCACTGTGTTGAGATCCAGAGAGCTGCCAAGATTACTTCTATTAAGAGTTCAGAAATTAATGCATCAATGTATGATTAGGCCGGCCTCACACAATTAACTGTATGCATATAGGAGTAGGTAATTAAAAAGAAATTAGACCATGATTTTATGCACGGTTAACTATGCGGTTTCACGGGAGTTAATTGTCAAAGGGATATGAGCAAGTTGACATCTGATACTATAAGAACTCCAATGTTTGAGCATGTTCAAATGAGAGTAATACTAGGGTGAATAACCTCGAAATCATTGTATCACATCCCCGACAAATGATTTTCAATCAAAAGTCATTATGGCCTTCTAAAAAAACTATGCGATTTGGCCTTCCGAAAAACTACCCGGCTTCACCTGTATTCGACAGAAATGCAGCCTCGTGGTTTCCTATCTTACTCGCATACGCGGATACACGCAGATATAAAGACATATACATACATATTATATGTATACGCTACTACAAAAATATACATTAGTAACGGATCATAACGTACATTAGTAACGGGCATGCCCCTCATCACTCTTATCGCGTCAGTAACGTGACATCAATAGTGGCTCACCTGTCGTGGCTCTTTGGTGACGGTTGATAGTTGTCGCCCGTTACTAATGTATTCTTTAGTGACAGGTGACGATTGTCACCTATCACTAATATGTTCTTTAGTGATAGGTGATTATTATCACCCGTCGCTAATATTATGGTTATTTAAAAAATAATTTTTAGGCTACATCCTGAATTTGGTAGCCAACATATGCAAAATCCAAAGCACATCACAAAAAATTCATCATAGAAAATTCATTACCAAATTAGTATCATATATATTAACTTACTCGTTATCTCGCAGAATATAGCTAAAATAAAGATCCATACATACAAAAGATGGTTTCATAACTTTTACTAATAATTAACTTATAGTGATATCAAGAGTTTAGAAAGTGTCTCATCACTATCCAAGCTTGCACCATGGACAGTTTGAGGAGAAACATCATGGGCAGCTTGAGGAGAAGCACCATAGGTAGTCCGAGGAGCACTAGTGCACCACCATGGGTAGCCTAAGGAGCATTACCACGTACATGTCAGCGTTCGAGCAGAAGCACCACCGTGAATGGCTATGCCAACTTCGAGTGCGTTATCTCGAAGAAATTGGCTAAAATCAGTAGGTCAGTTTACCCTATAACAATAAAATTAAAACAAAGTTAGATAGTTAAAGAAGACAAATAACATTTTGGACAAGGAAGACGAGGAGGATGCAACCAAGGTGGCGGCGAGTAGGGCGGCCATGCGCGCTGATGGTGCGGGTGCCACGGCCGACGGTGCATGTGGCCATGAGCAATGACGGAGCGGCGAGGAGCACGATGAAGGAGACGACGGTGGTGAGAGTTAGGATGAGGGTTGCACGAAATGAAAGCATGACAATTCACTTCAGTGTCCCACCAATTTATAAGCAGGAGTCATCAGTGACAGGCGATAATTACCATCTGTCACTGATGATGTAGGGGACATTAGTGACGAGTATAAATAAAACCTATCACTATAGGATCAACCTTTAGTGATGAGTAACAATATTCACCCGTCACTAAATGATCCTTTAGGGATGGTTGATTATTATTACTCGTGTTGGACCGGAAACGGCGACCAGAGGGGGGGTGAATGGGAGCTTTTAAAATTTCAGGCTAAAAACTAGCCTTCGGTTTCAGTTCAGTCTTCTGCGGAACAGGCTTCGAACACTACCTTCGAAGGTCTGGTTCGGAGGTACTCCGACACCTTCGAACACAGGCTTCGGAGGGGCAAAAGTTCGAAGCCAAGAAGACTTCGCTCCACTTACAACCCACGGAAATCTACTCTGCTTAGTCAGTGCAGGCTCCGCACACAGGGTGCTTCGAGCAGGCTTCGCACTTCACCCTTCGCAAGAGTGGACAGCCCTCTGAGGACTTCGACCAAGTACTTGGCAGCAGCAACTGGTGCTGAGCTTCGTACACGAAGGTCTACACGCACACAAACAGACTACACTAGGGGCTTCGACACAAGAAGCAAAACGGGCAACAATCAGGGCTTCGCTAGTAAGCAGCGAGGTCACGCCTCCTGTTACACAGAGCGAACGCACACTGACAAAACACACCTCGCACAAAAACAGCCTTCGCCTCAACAGGCTTCGGTGCACTACAACAGGCGAGGTATGTAACGCGAGCTCAAGCAAAAAGCACAAAGAAGCAGGGCTTCGCCGCTTGAACAAGGAACACAAAAATGAACTCTCTGGATGTATTACAATCGAAGTATGTGGCTACAGGAGCTCAACAGTAAATGCTCAATGTGTTAAATGTTACCTACCGAGCCCCCATATTTATAGCCCACAGTTCACCCAAAGGAAGTGACTACTTTACCCCTAGGGTTTACAGAAGATTTGACTCTACAGAACTAAGGGGTACAAAAGGTAGTCCACCTTTATTCTGGAGGCTTCTCTGTCAGCTTTGCAGAGGGGACAGGGTCAGCCTTTTACAGACCAGACAGTGTCAGCCTTTGCAGTCTTTGACTTTCTGCAGCCTCCCTTCCCACGCGAGGGGTGCGGTAGCTTCGGCGAGAAGCCTTGAGCCTGGTGGCCTTCGCTTCGCCGAAGATGACCTTCGATACAGTGACGGTTTTGAGCCGAAGCCGTCAAAGCTCCTTGGGCCTTCGCACCAACACTTCCGGAGTGGATCACCACGACTTCGCAGCTACTCCCAGCTCGAACTCCGTCCATCCGTGTACCGAAGCCATGCAGGCCGAAGCACCTCAAGTCAACCTTGCTCCGGAGCTAGCCTTGCTCCGAAGCCTTCCACCCTCCGAAGCCCCACCTTCGGAGTACCACCCTTCGAAGTCCCTCCTTCGTCCAAGGCCTCCGCCTGAAGCATTCCATGAGCCCTTCGTCGCAGTGCCTCTCCCCGAGCACACTTCTCGACGAGCCTCACCCGGACCATGCCTTCGATGCGCCTCGACTTCTGAGACCTTCGTCGGGTACCTTCGAATGTCTCCCTCCGGAGCACACTTCGAATTCCTTGCCTCCGCAGAGGACTTCTTCCAACCAACTCCGAAGTCACTCCATTCGGAGTACCTTCGAAGTGCCTCACCTCCGAGGACTTTGTCTCAGAGTACCTTCAGTCGGAGCCATGCTCCGCACTCTCTGCCTTCACCTGGCACGTCTCGACCCGAGGACCGACCCGGACCACCTTCGCAGCCACCGTGACGGAGCTCCCCGCTCCCCTGGCATCAAGCCTCCCGCTTGACCCAGGTTCACCTGGCTCGAACCTTGTCCGTCGCCTCCGAAGTCCCTGCGCACCACCGACAAGCAGACAATTGTATCCAGTACTCCGGAGACCTCTCCGAGTTAGCAACCTCCGGCACACACTCCGGTGTACCGCCCAAAGTACCGAAGCCTTCGGTATGAACCCAGTCATCGCGTACTGTCGGACCCCTCCGACGAGCACACTCCGCTGCAACAGCTGCAGCAAGCAAACACCGAACACCCTTCGGTGAAACCACCTCCGAAGCCCCTTCGGAGGTACCCTTCTCCGATCACCTTCGGAGGTCCCCTTCGAACAGAGGGTAAAAGCCTGTCAATCACTCATCACAAAACACTGAAACCAACCCTTGGTTTCTCAATCTCCCCCTTGATGAGTGCATTGACAACCAAATCCAAGTTCAAGAAAATTTAAAAACTTTCAGCACACAAGTGACCATAAAAACTCAGAAAAGAGCCAAATCATGTCACTTGATAAAAGAATTTTCTCCCCCTTTCTTACACGATTGAAAAGCCCCCTTTGGCAATATAACTCCCCCTGAGTTAAATTTTCTCCCTCTTGAAATTATACCCCCTTGCGGCAGAGAACGACGCAAATGACTCAATGACTCCCCCTTTAGGAATTTCTCCCCCTTTGGCAATGCAAGCATCAAGGAGCAAGTAAAAGATGCAAAGCTTCGAAATGAGCAGAATTGCAAAGACATATGAAGCAAAAATATGCCAACAATAACACCAATGATCATGGGCTCAGCTCAAATTAACATTCTCTAAAAGCATGATGAAGCATGTGATATGATCATTTTTGAAATAAAAGCATCACCACTTAGTCAAGAAAACTAGACAAGTAAGAGCAAGGAATGCGTAAAGCTAGTCAATTTCTACTCTAGACAGACAAGTCTAGTTCAAATGGAGCTTGAAAAGCAAACTTGATAAGCAATGAATTTTGTTGTTCTTTTCTTAGTGCCAGGGGTTATTTGTTTGTCCACCTTATACTTTCCAATCTGGCTAAGCCTAGGCATGAAAGCCATAAGAAGCTTAAGGCATAGATTTTGGCATACACTACGCTATTCTAGTTCAGACCGATGTGCAATGGTAAGCAGTCTAGAATAGAGTAGTGCGACAAACAAACCCACCTGGATCTTTTCACTTAAATCATGCAAATCATGGAGATTTTGATTTTAACTTAGTGAACCAATTGTTTGGCTCTTTATGAATATCCATGAAAATGTAGAACAATTTTTCTAGTTGCAATTTTTAGCATCCAAGGAAATGTGTCTTGCTATCAAGCAGATAAAAGATAGCTAAAGCAGTCCTGATTAAACATGCTAGACTCAAGACTAAGCAGTGAGCATGGTTTGATTTTGAAAATAAAACACCATGCACATGAATGTTCCAGATGAATTAACAAGAGCTGAGCTGACATGATTTCATGAATTAAAAGCTGGCATATAAGTGCAAAATATATAAATGCAATTTTAGCACAATTAGACAAAGGCACATCCATCTAAAACAGCTCCCCCTCACAAAATGCCGTAAGGGTGACAAATGCCAAGTTCCCCACGCAAGTAAGCAAATCGAGAAGCATCGAGGGGTTTTGTAAAAATGTCGGCAAGCTGGTGTTGGGTATCAACATATTGAAGTTCAATATTACCCTTCTCATTGTGATCTCTGAGAAAGTGATACCGTACATCAATGTGTTTGGTTCTGGAATGCTGAACCGGGTTGTTTGCAATACAGATAGCGCTAGTGTTATCACAGAAAAGTGGAACACTCTTATAATCTAACCCGAAATCCCGCAAAGTGGAAACCATCCACAAAATCTGAGAGCAACAGCTAGCTGCAACAACATATTCGGCCTCAGCCGTTGATTGTGCAACACTAGACTGTTTGCGGGAAGACCAGCAAACCAGAGATGTACCCAGAAAATGACAAGTACCAGAGGTACTCTTCCTATCAATTCTACACCCAACAAAGTCCGCATCGGAATAACCTCGAAGACATAAAGATGAAGACGCTGAATACCATATGCCAAATTCAAGTGTGTGTTTGAGATACCTTAGGATGCGCTTTACCGCTTGGCGGTGCGAAGCTTATGGTGAAGCCTGAAAACGAGCGCACAGACACACTGCGAAGTGTATGTCCGGCCTCGTGGCAGTCAAGTAGAGGAGGGAGCCGATCATGCTCCGGAACTCCTTCTGATCTACGGCTTCTCCATCTTCGTCAGGGTCCAATGCTACAGATGTAGCCATTGGGGTGGCGAGGGGCTTCGCATCGGACATGTCGAACTTCTTGAGCAGGTCCTTGGTGTACTTTGTCTGGTGGACAAAAGTACCTTGTTTGCTTTGCTTGATTTGCAAACCAAGGAAAAAGGTGAGTTCACCCATCATCGACATTTCAAACTCCCTGCTCATGGTATCTGCAAACTCAGCAACCAAAGCATGAGAAGAGCCACCAAAGATGATGTCATCCACATAAATCTGTACTAGGAGGAAATCTTTGCCATGCTTGAGAGTAAACAGAGTTTTATCAACAGAGCCCATCAAATACCCTCGCTCAAGCAGAAAAGACTTAAGTCTATCATACCACGCCCGAGGGGCCTGCTTGAGTCCATAAAGAGCCTTATGAAGTTTAAGGACTTTATGTGGGTACTTGGGGTTTTCAAAACCAGGGGGTTGTTTTACATAAACATCTTCACCTATGAAATCATTTAGAAAAGCACTTTTGACATCCATTTGATAGAGTTTGAATCCCCGGGATGTCGCAAAGGCAAGCAAAATCCTAATGGCCTCAAGGCGAGCAACAGGTGCAAAAGTTTCAGTAAAATCAATCCCTTCTAGTTGAGAAAAGCCCTGAGCTACAAGTCTAGCCTTATTTCTAACTATAGTCCCATCCTCCCCTTGTTTATTTTTGAAAATCCATTTTGTTCCAATGAAATGAACATTTGGAGGAGGATCAACTAAAGTCCAGACTTGGTTTCTCTCAAAATTTTCAAGTTCCTCATGCATGGCATTGATCCAACTAGAATCAGAAAGTGCATGGCTAACATCTAAGGGCTCGAAAGAAGCAACAAAAGCAGAATTAGTGAAATGAGCGTGAGAACGTGTTACCCTTTGATCAAGCTCACCAATGATCTGCTCGGGAGGGTGCATCCTTTGAACATGGTGTGGAGCCTCGCGGCGGGATGCAGTCTCCCCCTCAACTTGTGCGTTGGAGTGGTCCAAGATGACCGATGTTGAGGTAGTCGCTTCGGGGCCTCGTGCCGAAGTAGTTGAAACGGGGTCAGCTTCGGGGGTTGACGTCGAGGGTAGTAGGGGTTCATCCTCGAATTCTCCGGGATCTTCGTCTTCGAATAAGGTCTGTTCCATGTCGTGTTCATTTGCCTGTTCAAAAGCAGAACTAACAGAGGGGGTTGATTCATCAAACGTCACATCACATGACTCGATGACAGTGTTAGTTTCCAAGTTATAAACACGATAGGAATGACCATGAGTAGTATAACCCAAAAAGATCCCGTCAGAAGAGCGCGACTCAAATTTATCCAAGTTACCACGTTTTAGGATAAAGCAGCGACAGCCAAAAACTCGAAGATGAGTAACCTTGGGCTGTCTCCCAAAACGCAGCTCATAAGATGTCAAATTTAAAATTGAGCGCAAGAAAATTCGGTTTGAGATCTAGCAAGCAGTGTTCATGGCCTCAGCCCAGAATTTTCTAGGAGTCCTATGCTCATCAAGCATCGTCCTAGCCATCTCAACCAAAGTGCGGTTTTTCCTCTCAACAACACCGTTCTGTTGAGGAACCCGCGGAGCAGAGAATTGATGTTCTATGCCATGCTCCATGCAAAAGTCAACAAAGAGACTATTTTTGAACTCGGTGCCATTATCGCTTCGAATGAATTTTAATGCACCAGGGAGTTCAGTGAAAAGTCTCAAAGCCAAGCTCCGAAAGTGTGCAAACACTTCATCCTTGCTGGCAAGAAAGAAGACCCAAGAGTAGCGAGAGAAGTCGTCGACGATTACTAGAACATACCACTTGCCGCCTAAAGAACTAACCCGAGAAGGACCTACAGTGTCCATATGGAGAAGTTCTCCGGGTTGTTCAGTCATCACTGTGGTGACTGGCGAATGCGAAGCGGCAATCATTTTTCCATGTCGACAGGGAGCGCAAACTAAATTCTTCTCAAACTTGAGCTTGGGCAATCCTCGGATCAGACCTAGGGCGCTCAGACGAGCGAGCAATTCAAAGCTCATATGCCCTAGTCTCCTATGCCACTTCCAAAGCTCAGAAGTCGAATGTGCAACAAGACAATGAGAAGAGCCAGATGACTCTGAAAAATCAGCTCCAAAAACTCTCCCAACTCTAAAGATCTTACACACCACAACGCCATCAGAATTGAGCACTTGCGAAGTATCGCGATGAAATCGCACTTCGAAGCCCTCATCAAGCAACTGAGATACAGACAACAAATTGTATCCCAGGTTTTCAACCAAAGCAACATCTTTGAGAGTGAAGTTCGAATTAATTCTTACCACACCTTTACCTTTCACTCTACTCCTTCGATTGTTTCCGAAGGTGATATGTTCCCTTTGCTTGGTTGTGGTGAGGCTGGAGAACCATGCTGCATCCCCGGTCATGTGGCGCGAACAACCGGAGTCCATGATCCACGTGCCCTCCAAGCCTCGATCTGTCGCCTACACATGATGAGAACGTCTCGATCGCTCAGTGCTGGGGTGAGTAAAATAATGGCGAGGCATCCAGCACTGAGTGACACGAGTAGTAGGCACAGTAAAAGCAGACGGTCTACGCACATAATAATCAGAATGATGCAAAGTGCGAGGTCTACCTATATGCTGTGAAAGAACAACATGTCGAGGTCTCCTACTCTGATGAGGTACAAATCTGCTAGCCCGAGGTCTACCACCATATGGAACATGGTGAAGACCTCGAGGAGCAAAACCTCTCCGAGAAGCACGAGGAGCCTCAAAAGCAGGACGATAGTAAAACTCAGACTCATGCATACCTAAAGATGGGTAATGCATGTCCTGGTAACTCATCGCCTGAGAGCGTCGCTCATCCTTGATGCGACGAAAACAAAATCCAACCAAATGACCCGCCCGCTGACAATAAGAACAATGAAACACTTTCCTAGGGGCACTCTCATGGGTCACAGGAGCAACTCTCACATGCTCCTTGGGTTTCTTCTGTGTGGTTTTCTTGGGAGGATTTTTCTTGGCAGGAGGAGTGGTTTTCTTTGGAGGATGGGTAGGCTTTTTGGCTGATGGGGTGTCCAACAGAGCTCTCTCTTTCTCTAGGGTGGTGGGAGAGGTAAAAACAGTTTTGCTTTCACTAACTGAAGGTATCCTCTCAAAACCCAAACCTAGAGCTACCCCTGCTCTGTCAGCACACATCTTGGTCTTGGCCAAGAGCAAATCCATCCTACCCTTTCCCTCAGTGCATTTATTAACCACGGAAAGAAGGTATTCATTTTCGGACATGAGGTTTTCAGCTCGCTCTCTTACAGTGCCTAGCTGGTCCTTAAGGGTGATGCAAGTGTCACACACAGGCTGCACATCCTTAGAACTACCGGCCCTCTCCAATCTAGCCTCCAAATCATGAACATGCTTATCACGTAAATTAATGCTATCGCGTAATAAAGAGCAGTTCATTCAATCAATAACATCATGAGGTCTAGAATCCACCTCCAAAAGCTGCTTCTGTGCAGTCTCAAGCTCAGAGAGAGTTTGAGCATGTACAGAACGCAACTGAGCAAGCTCACTCATGACAACAGAACATGATTCACATTCAGCATCATCAAATTTAGACTTAAGCATGGCATATTCAGTAGAAATATTTTCTAGCCTAAGTCTAAGGTCTTTTCTTTCTCTAGCGGCTTGCACAAGTAATCTATCCTGACCAAGCACTACTTCATTCAGCTCATCTAATTTAATTAGAAGCTGGTCAGATGATAGGTTTACCTCAGATGAGTCAAGCTCATCGCCGCTGTGATCGCTGTCGGCCATGAAGCAAAGGCCGGTGAAGTCTCGTCCCTTCTTGTCCTCCTTCCTTGGGGACTCCTCCTCCTCAGAGCTCGACTCCTCAGTTGAGGACGTGTCGATGTCGCTGAGAGCAACAACAAATGCTCTGGAAGCGGCCTTGGCTACTTTCTTAGCCATCTTGCCGCGCTTGCCCTTCACAAAAGGCTTCCTCTCCTTTTTGTGGTATTTGGGGCGCTCACTTTCATCTCTCTTCTTGAGCTTGGGGCAATTGGCCTTAATGTGAGAAGTGTCGCCACATTCATAGCAACCACTAAAACCACTTCTCCTCTGATCCCGTCTCTCATGATGAAACGGGTGAACCTCCGGGCAATGAGAGCAAGCTCATCATCAGCTAGAGTGTCCACCTGCTCCTTTGTGATGGAGACCAGAGAAGACAAAGCAAAACCATCTGCAAGAACACAAGTGCCAGAAGTGCTTGGTTCTGCAGTGGTGCCACGGCTAGTGCTAGAAACCAATGCCAATGGCTGTGGCAAAGAGCTTCTGTGCACTGCAAGAGATGCCTTGGCAATCTCTGTGGACTTCAGCTTGCTAAAGAGTTCATCACAGGTCAATGTGTCATAGCCTGTGGACTCCTCAATGCTGGATATCTTTACCTCCCATATGCTACGGTCAAGAGCATAGAGAAGCTTGATAGCCCTATCGTGATCACTGTAAGCAAGCGTCCCGTTGGATCGCAAGTTACTCACTATCGCGTCAAAGCGAGAAAACATGGCATCTACAGATTCACCAGGTGCCTGCACAAACAGCTGATACTGTTGATTGTAGGTGCTTTGGCGCCTGGCCTTAATCTGAGCAGAGCCCTCATGAAAGACAGTGAGTGTTGTCCAAATCTCCCTAGCAGTCCTAAGGTGCTGCACCCTATCGAACTCACTTCTACTCAAACCGATGAACAGTATGTTTCTTGCCTTGGAATTGGCAATATACTGATCCTTCTCAGTCTGAGAGGTGCGAGTCTCAGGGATGGAGTATTGTGAGTCCACAATCTCCCAAATTGCATTTCCTTGGCTTAACAAGTAAGCCTCCATGCGCACCTTCCAGTATGCAAAGTCTGTCCCATCGAACAGAGGAATTTTACTGCCTCTGTCCATGTCGCCAACAGATCACAAAACCGGTTAAGATCAACTGGTGATCTTAACCCGCTCTGATACCAATTGTTGGACCGGAAACGGCGACCAGAGGGGGGGTGAATGGGAGCTTTTAAAATTTCAGGCTAAAAACTAGCCTTCGGTTTCAGTTCAGTCTTCTGCGGAACAGGCTTCGAACACTACCTTCGAAGGTCTGGTTCGGAGGTACTCCGACACCTTCGAACACAGGCTTCGGAGGGGCAAAAGTTCGAAGCCAAGAAGACTTCGCTCCACTTACAACCCACGGAAATCTACTCTGCTTAGTCAGTGCAGGCTCCGCACACAGGGTGCTTCGAGCAGGCTTCGCACTTCACCCTTCGCAAGAGTGGACAGCCCTCTGAGGACTTCGACCAAGTACTTGGCAGCAACAACTGGTGCTGAGCTTCGTACACGAAGGTCTACACGCACACAAACAGACTACACTAGGGGCTTCGACACAAGAAGCAAAACGGGCAACAATCAGGGCTTCGCTAGTAAGCAGCGAGGTCACGCCTCCTGTTACACAGAGCGAACGCACACTGACAAAACACACCTCGCACGAAAACAGCCTTCGCCTCAACAGGCTTCGGTGCACTACAACAGGCGAGGTATGTAACGCGAGCTCAAGCAAAAAAGCACAAAGAAGCAGGGCTTCGCCGCTTGAACAAGGAACACAAAAATGAACTCTCTGGATGTATTACAATCGAAGTATGTGGCTACAGGAGCTCAACAGTAAATGCTCAATGTGTTAAATGTTACCTACCGAGCCCCCATATTTATAGCCCACAGTTCACCCAAAGGAAGTGACTACTTTACCCCTAGGGTTTACAGAAGATTTGACTCTACAGAACTAAGGGGTACAAAAGGTAGTCCACCTTTATTCTGGAGGCTTCTCTGTCAGCTTTGCAGAGGGGACAGGGTCAGCCTTTTACAGACCAGACAGTGTCAGCCTTTGCAGTCTTTGACTTTCTGCAGCCTCCCTTCGCACGCGAGGGGTGCGGTAGCTTCGGCGAGAAGCCTTGAGCCTGGTGGCCTTCGCTTCGCCGAAGATGACCTTCGATACAGTGACGGTTTTGAGCCGAAGCCGTCAAAGCTCCTTGGGCCTTCGCACCAACACTTCCGGAGTGGATCACCACGACTTCGCAGCTACTCCCAGCTCGAACTCCGTCCATCCGTGTACCGAAGCCATGCAGGCCGAAGCACCTCAAGTCAACCTTGCTCCGGAGCTAGCCTTGCTCCGAAGCCTTCCACCCTCCGAAGCCCCACCTTCGGAGTACCACCCTTCGAAGTCCCTCCTTCGTCCAAGGCCTCCGCCTGAAGCATTCCATGAGCCCTTCGTCGCAGTGCCTCTCCCCGAGCACACTTCTCGACGAGCCTCACCCGGACCATGCCTTCGATGCGCCTCGACTTCTGAGACCTTCGTCGGGTACCTTCGAATGTCTCCCTCCGGAGCACACTTCGAATTCCTTGCCTCCGCAGAGGACTTCTTCCAACCAACTCCGAAGTCACTCCATTCGGAGTACCTTCGAAGTGCCTCACCTCCGAGGACTTTGTCTCAGAGTACATTCAGTCGGAGCCATGCTCCGCACTCTCTGCCTTCACCTGGCACGTCTCGACCCGAGGACCGACCCGGACCACCTTCGCAGCCACCGTGACGGAGCTCCCCGCTCCCCTGGCATCAAGCCTCCCGCTTGACCCAGGTTCACCTGGCTCGAACCTTGTCCGTCGCCTCCGAAGTCCCTGCGCACCACCGACAAGCAGACAATTGTATCCAGTACTCCGGAGACCTCTCCGAGTTAGCAACCTCCGGCACACACTCCGGTGTACCGCCCAAAGTACCGAAGCCTTCGGTATGAACCCAGTCATCGCGTACTGTCGGACCCCTCCGACGAGCACACTCCGCTGCAACAGCTGCAGCAAGCAAACACCGAACACCCTTCGGTGAAACCACCTCCGAAGCCCCTTCGGAGGTACCCTTCTCCGATCACCTTCGGAGGTCCCCTTCGAACAGAGGGTAAAAGCCTGTCAATCACTCATCACAAAACACTGAAACCAACCCTTGGTTTCTCAACTCGTCACTAATGTTATGGTCATTTTGAAAAAAAATAATAGTTTTTAGGCTGCAACATGAATCAAAACCAGGATTTGGCAGCCAACATATCCAACATTTTAAAACACATCACAGACAATTTATCACATAACACAGATAATTCATCACAAAAGATTCATAACCTAATATTACATCATACCCTATGTTTACAGTACATATATTACAACCTCAATTGTATCATTATTGATGTTGAAATGGAAAGCGCACACTGTGTCAACTTCTAACGAGTTGTCGCGAAATTTTTTCCAAAACCTTTAGTTAGATAGCATCATCCATCCATTGCTTTATGCACCGCAATTGGGACTACCTCAGACCCTACTGCTGCCACATAAATCTCGGTGGTCTAGTGGTGTAAGTGAGGTGTGATATACTTTTCACAGTATTGCCTTAAAAATTACTATAAAATAAAATTTAAACAAAGCTATTAGAGAAGACTATTTGTATAGATGATCTAGTTAATCAACTACATGTGCAAATAACTTACCACCGACTTCTTGTTGATGATCGTGTTATTTATTGTGCAGACATATAACCGACTCTTAGAGGATAAACCTTCTGAGATGTCTTGTAGGAGAGCCTTTCTTGTTAGAGTTATATCTGTTGGATTGCCAAAATAACAGATGTACTTCAATTGGTTCATTTGGTCTATATGTCTACCTCCCTGGCTATCCGCTTCCCCTTTCTATCTGCAGCATTGTTAGGACCCCCTGCATTATAAGAAACCATAATAAGAACGTAAACAAAACATGTGCTTGTATAGTAATGTCAGTTCTCTATGTATATCACTATTATCGTTATCCTCCACATTGATGGCCGTTAGGGTCTTCTCATCACCAAAGTTAGTGTAAAATTTGGCTATAACAGTCAATGTGACATGTCTCATTGTTATTACCAAATAGTATCCTTGTGTTAGGCCACCTCTTCTACTAAATTCAGGCCACTACTCTTTGTGGAGGCATATCCTACCGTCGTCCGCACAACTTACAACCTCAACCTCAGTGGTGCACCCATCTCTTGTCATTATTTGGAGGGTATCGCGAGCACAAATGTTATTGATATCATAAAATCTTTTTGATAAATACTACAATAGTAAGGTAATTCAATTCGTTAACACAATAAATAGTACATGCAATGTACAATTTATAAACCTAGTGATACCCGTCGTTAACTAGATGATTAATCTTTATTAAACAACTATTGGGAAGATAGGTTGGTACATGTAGATCGCTCGAAATGCTTACCATATCTCTAATTCAAAAATTCAATAAACAAATTTCAGAAAAATGATTTTATAAACTAAAATTTAATAGTAAGCATGAACAAACTAACGAGAATGAGAATGCAATCGAGGTGCGGAGGGAACGGGCGACAGGGCGATGAGGAGCACGACGAAGGCAACCGCGATAGTGGGAGTATAGGGTTAGGGTTGCGTGAAATGAAAGCGTGATGATTCACTTTGGTGCCCTACCTATTATTAGTGGAAGTCATCAGTAACGGGTGAAAATATAACCCATCACTATAGGGGAGATCTTTAGTGATGGGTCCAATTATAACTTATCACTAATAATGCAGCATTACTGATGCGTGTGAAATAATCCGTCACTAAAAGTGTATTACCGACATGTATATTTTACTTGTCACTAAAGCTGCATCACTAAAGACCGTTTCTATGATAGTGATATATATTACACACATATAATATATATATATGCATGATACTTACACCAATATTTTGAAAACATGATATGGTATAGGGAAAATTACTCGCATTCTATTATAATTTTCAGAAATTGTCTATATGCCTCTGTCAGTGACTGTGGTGGCCCCCATCTGTCAGTGACACACCAATGGCATATTGGCAAACTGTAAAAATTATAATGGCACAGAAAAAATTAACCCGGTATAGGGATTAAAATATATTCTTAATATATACAGAGAATATCAGATCGACAAGCTAGGGTGAACGCCACGTCGAGTGTAGAATTGACGATTACTATCATTATTATGTTATGTCGGGTGTAAAGATAAAAATATTTTTTGTTATGCGGATCATTTCGTAGCTGCAAGATCATGACTAAACTACATTTCTCGAACGAAAATGCCTAAATTATATTCAAGTGACTCTGAGCATCTTGATCTTTTTTTTGGTTACAAAACACATGAACGCATGCTTGTTCAAACCAAGTTTAGCTGTAACACAGTAACTTAACAGTATCCTACGCCCAAACCGCGATGGATTTCTTGGCGATAATTTGACAACTCGCAAGTGGCCTTGATTTGAAAATGTGTCACTCTAGGCATCATCTATACATTCTTTTGTCAACGGAATGCAAAGCCAGAGACGAATAAACAAACAAACTGACAGTAGAATAAGCTGCTGGCTAGGCCAATCAAGCTCAGCTCATAATCAGAGCTCACATTATTTCTAGCTAATCACCGTATCTTATTCTAATCGGCCTCGGGATCGCTGCCACGGTCACATGCATCAGGACGTTAAACAAGTCGTCGACGGTACTGACAAGTAGTAGTGATTTGCAAACAGTTTTTTTTTTGCTTGTGGTCACGAATTCAATTCGAATTCTTGAACTGTTCATACGGCTGGTAGTCTGGTACATGATAAACAACTGAGGAAATTTCAGTCTTCAGCACTGTAAATGTTTCTATTCTGAACTTCGACTAAAACAATCATGTTTTACATCACAAAGTGTGATGTCCTGATTCGAAATGAAGAAAATTGATAACTCTCAACGGAGTGATTCGTTTGATTACGATGCCACTCCGAGACAATGATAAACGAGCCTATTTAGATCAATGGCATATAAGTTACGATGGTACAAAAACGAAACCAATTCTTAGCTGTATGCTGTGGTAAATTATCAAATCTTTCGATTAAACGGGGCCATAAATTGGGGATGTTTCATGCGAGATCAACGCCTAAAAAAGCTGAATCATCGATTTAGAGACTTACGTAATTAAAAGCACCTTTGACTGACTGAAGAACACTATAGTTTATAGATGATCTTAACCACGTTCTACAATACATTGCCCCCAAGAATCTACCATCTTAGCTTGCAAACTTGCGTTGCCAGCTACTGCTACCTCTGCCCAAATTAAAGACTCCATTATATTTTTGTGATAGGGAGAATTAAGGCTGTGTTTGTCTAGTGCTCCCCCTTGGCAGCAACCACCGTCGAAAACCTAGACAAGCAAGTAGGTGAAATGAATTTGACACGGTTCTTGATTATAAATTGCGCAAGGGACAATATGAACCAACTGTACGAAGGAACAGATCTTCTAGGAATATACAGTGATAAACAGTAGTAAATTAAGGGCATCTTATGAGCTAATGTAGTACACAATGCAAGCCTCTCTACTTGTTTAATCGACGTAGCCATTGAAAAACTTGACCACTTGCCATTTACTCCTCCTGCTCAATCATTTGGGCGTCCAAGAAGGCAAGAACTGAACTGCCAGTCCCTGCAAGCCTTCCAAAGTTTCCCCGGTCGATTCAGATTTTTGGCATTGCAACACCACAATGGCAATAACAGTATAACACAGGGTGAGTGAGCAAGAGCAACTGAGCATCACTGACAAGCAAGGCAGCTAGCTGCGTTGGATTCATGTGAGCTGCTACCTAGTGCAGACAGAGCAAGATGGTCTCTCTTTCTCCAGTTTGTGTGTTCCTTCAACGCTGGTGTCTGGTCTTTAGTTGTTGGATCTCAACTTTGAGCACACAGTTTTGGTGGATCTGGACATGGAATGGAATGGAATAGCAGCTAGCTAGCATGGACTTGCCCCAATGTATATTCTACCTCTGGAGGCTGGAACTCAGGTCAATGATTGCTGCATGCAATTTCTACACCTTCTTGTCTTACTTCCCGGTTTCCTTATTATCGGCCTCATGGATGGACTGATAGGCCTTGTGTAGTTGTGTTTTGTTTCACACAGATATACACCATATGTTCACAATTAGCAAATGTTCATTCTAGTACCATGATACTTTAGAAAGTAGCTAGGGATCAATGATTCAGGATTTTAGATCACTAATATCACCACAAACTAACTTATCATCTAAAATCTCATTGAGATATTAAGGTTATCACTAAGTCCAAACTAATATCATCAATACCGAATTAAAAAAAGTACTTATGGTGTCACGAGGAAGTTATTGTTGCCCAGTGACAACAAAGATTTTACGGTTGATCCGCCTCAATCCGCATGAATCTAAAAAATCCTCATATTCAAACGTTCATACACATATGACACAACTTTACAAGGAGATATTATTTAGCACCCTAGGTAGGCATAATGGTTGCTTAATCTGATATCAATAATTAGCATCCTAGCTCTTAGCCTTAGTATCACATCTCTTAGCTCTTTGACTTCGACTCACGTTCAAGTGTTCATACGTATATGACGTAGTTTTATAAGTAGAGAGTTCTCTCACATCATAAAGAACCTATCTAAGAAAATTATTATTTTTTTATAACTTCTTTATGCGGACGATACGAAACTAAAGTTGTTTACGACGCCCCGGTATCCTGACACCCCGATTAACTCCATCCGTTCTAATGAACAGGAGCTCACCATTGCTTCCCTGCGCTTTGCTTGCCTCGACCTCCCCGTACATAGGGTACCCAGATCGGCAGCAATGGCGGCATGCATGGCGCCACGGCCAAACCGCTCGTCACTCGTCAGCCAGCCGCCTCGCCGTGCCCGTGCTAGCTGTGCCGCCGTAGATTCATTCCTGCCTGCTGTGCCTGCCACCGCCATGAACGCGCGGCTGCACGTACGGTACTAGCTGTTGTATGCGCGCGTTTCCAGGGCAATTACGAGGAACACGCGGTGGAACGTACGTTCGCCGGCAGCAATCTCTGAAAAATCCATTGCCTGCATGCAGCTTTTGACCTTTACTATTGTGCAGCACTCGCAGAGATGGCGAGGACGATGAGAAAGAAAAAAAACAAAGCTTTGCCTACGATCTTGCAGATAGTGGCTACAGTGTGTTACTGTGGCAATTTCATCGAGCAGTTGTTCACTTGTTCTTCCCTCGTTTTTACGGGATTGATTTTTGTTTGTGAAATATTTGTGCTCCAAACTTTCGGTGTGTGGTTCACGAGGGAGCTTACCTGGTACCTAAAACAAATTTAGATATTTTAGTGAAAAACAAAATAAAGCTCTAATGGTCCCCTAAATGAGTATATTTTCTAATTCAATCCATCATCTCTTATGTTAAATCATATTTTTGTTTGCGCTGTTTTTTCTCTTTCGTGTGCACTGTTTTCTTCCCGCACGTTGTTATATGCTGAACAACACTTACTACAACTTCGTACAAAATTATTATTGATTATAGTTCGTGTTTCTAGGATTTAAAAAATTAGGGTAGGGATTATAGAAAAAATGTTATAGATTGATTAATTTTTAGAGATAGAGATTTTAGGATGATCTCTATACGAGATTTAGGGCATAAAATTTTAAAAAAAATCGTTGGAGATACTTTAAATGTCCTTATTGGAACAGTTTAAAATAATTGATATTATAATATAATTATAATTATTTGATAGGCAAGGAGACGACCGACTATGGTTATTAGTTATGTGACTGATTATGATTATTACTTAAGTTAACTATAATTTTTCCGTTTAACCTATAATTCACTTATAGGTTGCCAATAAGCTGTACTAAATAGGCCATATTGATAGCTAGTGTCTGAAAAGGGAGATAAAAAAAACAAAAAAGAAGAGAACATTGTGCTGTTAAGCACTTAAGCTGTTGCCAGAAAACATTATGCTGCTAAGCTGTTGCCACTGCATGTATTCAGAGGACTGCAACGTTAGGCACATCACAGGCTTTTGCACTCTGCTTTTATTCCAAAGAAGAGTATACGGTGCTCTGCCTCTGCTTACTGGAAATTGTATGCAGAATTGTTCTTGTCCATTTGCAGGGGTAGCTGTCGTGCTCTGCCTGAACTTCCAAGTGAAGTTTGGAGCAAGAACAGCATTGGCTACTGGAGCTTTCAGCTCTGGATTACAAAAAAAAAAAAGAGCATGGATTATCTGTTTGTGCATAGGAGGAAGAAAGATAACTTTGGCGTCCAACTGTGGAAGATCGAAGATCACTTTGTTCGAGGGATAGATATTGTAGTCTAATGATTTATTTGTTTGGGCTTGCGATTATAATAATTTAATTTATTTTCATATGTTAAAATAAACATGTTTTTATTGTCCTTAAAGAGAAAATTTTTAGTGTTAATTAAGCTATCTCATGTAGCTGAGATACATGAAAATAATATTAAAAATTATGGTTCAAGGATTTAAAATTTTTTCTTATTATAGTAGATTATTATAACCCTAAGTTAAAACAAACATACCCTAACTATCGTTCGGGAAGTGTTTGTACTAGACCTAACATGAGGATTTGTGTGTGAGAAACAGTAATTGTGCTTTGCAAAGAGTGAACACAAAAGAAGTCCTTTATTGGATTCTTTTAACTTTTATTCCAAATCCCAAAGGCAACTTCTTCTTCTTTTTTGCTTTTCCTACTGACTTTGATCATTGACATACTGAATTGCTGACAAGTCCTTTCCGCCACTTGTTACTGACTCAACCTCAAAGAAAACAATGACTTCTTTGGTTTCAAGATTAATAGTGTCATTGGTTTTTATCCTAACATTTGATCATTTGATTTATACACATTTTTTAAAAAAAATATTTCTTATTTTGTTATAATTTGTTTTATTATTGAAGATACTTCAATCATAATTTATTTTTTGGAATATTTGCACGATATTTTTGAATAAAACGAATGGTCAAATATTATGATAAAAATGAACGGTGTCGTTTAAATTAAAAATGAACGAAAGTAGCACTACTGAACCGCAACGCAATACAGGCAGCATTTCTCAGCTCACAAATAGCACTGTTGGAAATATTCTAGCGCTTATTCTGCTTGTCTTGTATTGTTATTTCCATAGTTAGCATTGCCATCTATTTACTTGCCTTGTATTACATCTGTAATCTATCACCAGTTTTTCATTAACACATGGATTCTCATTGTTACTAAAATCTACATTATTTTTAAAACCAATATACTAATTTTGAAACCAAATTAGGATGAATACTATTTTGCAGAAATCACTCTCTACTACATTCCTTCCTTTCTACGACCACAAATGGGTAGCTCAACCGACAGGGCGTCTGGTGATTGATCCAAGTCCATGATAACATGCTAACTGCACTTGCTTCTTTCTGAATTTTCTCTGACAAAACCGTGGCCTTTGAAAGCTGGATCAACGTGGTGTAAAATAGACGCCTGTAACCAAACACACCGGTTATGGATTATGGTTGTGGGATCTGCATGCAGGCTAAATTGTCTGGGGCCGGTCGATCTCTGAATTCACGCCTGCTACCTTTCTGTCATGAACTCATGGTTCACAGCTTGCTGGTATCTCTGATTCATTCTGCCTGAAATTTGCTTGAAAAGTGGTCCGATTGTAAGCCCGCTTTCATGTCAATTACCAAGATTGACGGAATCGTAGGCTAACAATATGTTGTACCGGTTGTTATACAGGGTTAACAAAAACGTTTTCGGACCAGATATCGTTCGGGTTCGAGATAGCGGTTATTGTGGTAACTGAACGGTTACCGAAAAAATTCAGTCAAATTTTATATTTCAAAATTTGAATTCATATCAGTTTGCTAAATGGTTTCAAATTCGGTTATCGTGGTAGACACTTCGGTTATCGAGGTATGCACTTCGGTTACCACTGGTTCGGTATTAGATTGGTAATTGCAATACTGTGTTCGATAACCGTGATACCAAGCTCAATAACCGTAGTACTAGTCATATAATTTTTCAGGAAAAAATTGGTAAAATCATGTAGAACTATTTTTCGAGATAAATAGGAAAATTACAATACCATAGATTTATAAGTTTATAATAAGATATAAAATTATAAAATAACTATTACATTATTATAATATATATCTTAAATTATAATAAGTTAACCTAATTTAAATTATTATAATCTTAGACTAAAATAAACAGGCAATTATCATCTGAAAACTATGGTTAAGGTAGGATTATGGCTGGATAACAAGCCAGCTCGGCTCGTTTAGCTCGGCTCGTTATAGCTCGTTATGTTAACGAGCTAGCTCGGCTCGACTCGTTAACATAACGAGCAGAAAAACCAGCTCGGCTCGGCTCGGTTCAGCTCGCGAGCTAGCTCGCGAGCTCGCGAGCCAACTATTTAAAAGATGATTAAATAATAAATATTTAAATAATCACATATCAAACATCAAAATATGAAATAAATAAAATACATAAGGTTTCAAAAATTAATCATCCATAGTTCCATCATTATTTCTGTGATTCCATCAAATTCATCACAAATATTATTTATTTCGTACTTTTATATGATAAATTCTATAGGCCAAATAATAAATTTATAATAACAAGTTAGCAAGTAATAACTCGATATTAACAAATAAATTATAAAATAATGAGTCTCATATTGTAAGATAGTATTTTATTATTGCTTTAATGGGTTGACTTGACTACTTGTGTTGAGCTCGTTAAGCTCGCGAGCTGCTCGCGAGCTAGCTCAAACTCGCTCGTTATACTAACGAGCTAAAACACCAGCTCAACTCGTTAGGAAAATAGAACGAATCGAGCCGAGTCGAATCGAGCTAGTCACGAGTTTTTTGTCCGGCTCTACGTAGGATGATCTAGCCTAACTGCCATCGGGCCCACCAAACGGTGGGAAAAAATACCATAAACTCCACGGCAATAGGCATATGTAGCTGGCGACCGCGTGAGACTGCTGGTGGGCCAGCCTCGACAGTGTTCGAATTGTTTTCTTCCTCCATCTCGCAGTGGGCCGCGAGCCCATTAAATCCCGCCCCGCCTCGCGGCTCCACGCGTCCACCGGAAAAAAAATCCCGTCTCGTTTTCTCAATCTCTCTCTCTCTCCCCTCCTCCGCCGGTCCGCCGGCCGCCTACATCACGCGCGCAGGCGGATCTAGGGTTTTCCTCGGCCTTCGTCCTTCTTGGGCCGAGCCCCCTAATCCTTCCCACCGCGCCCGCGTCCCCGACGTGTTTGGATCGCCTCCGCTCTCCGTAAGCCCCCAAACTCTAAATCCCTCCTCCTCCGCTCCCGCCTCCGCTGCATGCGCGGCCGCTCCTCTCCGCTGGATGGGCTGGCCCTTAGCTTCGTAGGCGGGTCTGTTTTGGCTCGTCTGCTCCGGTGTTCGTGCTGTGTGGTGGTTCGTCGCCTCGTCGGGGCTTGTGCGCCGTATAGCCGTGTTTCATGATGGGTTCGGAACTTCGGATCACTGTTCAGGTTTTTGTACGAGCTTTTGGATGTGTTGAATTGTTTGTCTTGTTTTTCTATGAGCAAAATTATAGGTCGGCTTTTGCGATGCGAAATTTCGGGTCATGTTTATTCCGGTTGCAAGGTCGATTCAGTAGCTGTGGTAGTAAGAAAAAGCTTGTCAATATCTTGGCTTGGGTGTAGCAAGGTGTTCACTGTATAGTCGTTCCACCGATTTTAGGCATGGTTTTAGTTCGGGGTTGGGGTTTGGAGTTAGGGTATTTTGTCTTTGATGTGGCGGAAATGGTAGGCAGCGTGGGACAGCTAGCTTACAGAGTTACAGGAGCTGAAATTATATGGAAATATGGATTTACCATTTTCTGGACCCTCGGTGACTTATAATTGTTTGAATTGAACATTGTTTTGTACCCCTGCTAGGTTCGTGTTAGCTATTCTGCGAGCTCTGACCTCTGGCAAGCACATATAGTGTTCTAGCCGGAGCAAATCTTACTAGTTGCATTTGTATAGAAGAAGCCATATTACATAGGGGCCGTTTATTTTGTTCCAACCTATGTGTAGGCATCATTAGTTCTACTGACACGATCAAGTTGCTAGTCATGTACATTAGGTGGCTTTTCTTTTCTCTATGATTTTTATTTTCTATGATTGTTATCCTGCCAAGCAATTTTTTGCGTTAGAGAGGTTAATAGAGCCTTACTAGGGGCTATGTGATTTCATATGTTACATATTTAAAGTGACATCATTATATTGACAACCTTGTTATCTTTCATAAATGTCTACTTCTAGAATCAGAAAGTAAAATTTGAAATTGTGAGAAATATATTGTTTGTTTCTTTGAGTTTCTGGTGAAGCAAATATATATTGTCACATGTAAGGATTTATAATGTCCATCTGTTATACTCGGACTAGTTTGAGGTATTCTCTGATATATTATGCTTTTAATTTTATCTGTGAATTTACATTAGACCTGACTTGACTTTATTTGTAATAAATTGGCAGGCCATCCGGGCTCCATCAGCTAGTCTCTCTTAAGCATGGGTGAACCAAACAGCAATGACAATGCAATGGTGCATGACGGTGAGATGGTCTATGGCAATGAGATGGTTCAAGGTAGTGAGATGATCAATGGTAACGAGATGGTTCAGGGGGATATCATGGTCCATGGGAATGATGGGATGGTTCAAGGCAATGACATAGTCCATGGGAATGATGAGATGGTTCAAGGGAGTGTGATGATCCATGGTAATGAAATCATCCATGGTGATGAGATGACTCATGTTAATGACATGATCCATGGTAATGAGATAGTTCAAGTTAACGAGATGGTCAATGGTGATGATATGGTCCATGGCAATGAGTTGGTCCGTGTTGAGGCAACCCCACCAACCACAACAAGACGCCGGAGAAAGAAATCACTTGTCTGGGAGCACTTCACTATTGAAGCCATGCCTGGGGGATGCTCAAGGGCATGCTGCAATTTATGCAAGCAAACCTTTGCGTACAGTTCTGGCTCAAAAATCGCAGGTACTAGCCATCTCAAGAGGCATATCTCCCTTGGTTCATGTCCAATGTTAAAAAATGAAGACAGGAGGGTGGCACTACCTTCAGTGGCTGGAACTGACAATGAGGTTGAGGGTACTGCAGAACGTCCTGCCAAGAGGCGTTACAGATATACTGGTTACGCAAATGCCACATTTGATCAAGACCGTAGCTGCATGTATTTGGCGAAGATGCTAATTTTGCATGACTACCCACTTCACATTGTTCAACAGCCAACATTCACTGCTTTCATTGAGAGTCTACAGCCTCGTTTCAGGGTGGCAGATGTTGAAACAATAGAGGGAGAAGTGTATTCTGTTTATCAGAAAGAAAAGGAAAATCTGCTGCAAGCATTCAACACTATGCCTGGAAGGATCAGCCTCACTATTGGGTTGTGGACAACTAGTCAAACTCTTGGCTATGTTTCAATTGCAGGACAATTTATTGACACTGACTGGAAAGTGCATCGAAGAATGCTTAACTTCATGATGGTGTCTTCTCCTCATTCAGAGAATGCACTTAGTGAAGCCATTAGTACAAGCCTTTCAGACTGGAATATGAAGGACAGGCTATTCACTATCACATTGGATAATGATTGCTCATCACATGATATCTACAGTGCAAATCTGAGAGGCTACCTCTCCAATAAGAACAACCTCATGCTCAAGGGTCAGCTCTTTGTTGTTAGGTGCTTTGCCCATATTTTGAATGCAGTTGCACAGGATGTCATTGCTTCTATTCACGGTGTGATCTACAATATCCGTGAAAGCATAAAGTTCATAAAAGCTTCTCCTGTCCGTGAGGAGAACTTTGCTGAGATTGCTCTTCAATTGGAGATTCCCAGTACCAAGACCCTTTGTCTTGATATCACAACCCAGTGGAATACAACATATCTTATGCTTTTGGCTGCCTTGGATTATAGGCAGGCATTCACCACATTAGAGACATGTGATGATAACTACAACGAAGCGCTATCCGCAGAGGACTGGAAGAAAGTAGAGGCAGCCTGCAATTATCTTAAGCTGCTCTATGATTCTGCGCATAGCATCATGGCTGCAGCATATCCAACTTCAAATATCTTTTTCCAGGAGGCATGGAAACTTCAGCTTGAACTTTCAAATGCCATAGCCCATGAAGATCCAGTTTTCAGCAGCATTGTCAATGATATGCATGAGAGGTTTGACAAGTACTGGAAGGACTGCAACCTTGTTCTTGCCATTGCTGTTGTCATGGATCCACGATTCAAGATGAAGCTTGTTGAGTTCAGTTACTCAAAAATTTATGGTGTTGAGAATGCAAAGTATGTTAAGGTGGTGGATGATGCAGTTCATGAGCTTTATAAAGATTATGTTGCACAGCCCCTCCCCCTGACGCCAGCCTTTGTTGATCAAGGGGAAGCTAATAAAAATGCTCCTGCTGGTGAGAATAGCGCACCCGCAACTCCTACTGGCGATGGACTTTTGGACTTCGATATGTATCTCTCGGAGATAGCAGTAACCCAGCCCTCAAAGTCCGAGTTGGAGCAGTACTTGGAAGAAGCCCTCACTCCCCGCATCCAAGAGTTTGACATTTTGTACTGGTGGAAGCTTAACACCGTTAAGTTTCCCACCCTCTCGAAAATGGCGCGTGACATATTGGCCATCCCAATGTCCATGGTGAGTAGTGGCAGCTCAATATTTTCAGCAGCAGCAACAGGAAGCCGCACGCTTGACGACTACAGAAGCTCACTGCGTCCTGAAACTGTGGAGGCACTAGTCTGCGCAAAAGACTGGCTCCAGCATTCACCGGCCGTCCCTCAAGCTCCGAGCTCTGCATTGGTGAAGGCAGAGACGTAGGCTATTCCTTTTGATTAATAATCGTTCATTTTGTCTTGTGTTAGTGTTCTAGAACATAGAATGCGACTCATTATGTTCTATAGGTATCTACTAGGCATACTTTACACTCTAATTATTCCGGCTGGGCTGATTTCACTTCTTGTGAGCGGTGGCACCCTTCACTTTATCATGGAGTTTTCCCGGGATGGTGTCGTTACATGCTGTTGTGCTGATCATTCCTGTGGTGTCTTGTAAGAGGATAAGTTTTGTGTTGGATGTGCTGTCCAGTTTGGTATATGTGCGGTTATATTTTAGTTTTTTTAGCTTTAGTTGCTTTAGCTTTTCAGTAGCATCTTTCAGTTTTAGCTTTCTTCTTTCTTGAGCTACAAGAAGCTCATTTTATATGCACCTCCCAAACTAGTCATCAAGCTAAGTCTCTTCGTTTTCACTCTTTGGCCTCCTACGGTTGGTGCGGATGGTCTGTTGGCATAGACGATGTTCTAGAGATGAAGAATGTCTAGTTCCAGTGCGAGGCAGACACTCGTGCTGCGGTGGTGGATGCAACAGCTAGGCATGAGGAAGAGGTGGTTGAGCGGGCGATAGTGGCAGAGCCGGCAGCCCGCATCGCCGAGGTAGACCTCGCTGCGGCCACCCACTAGGCGGATGCATGTGAGACTGCAGCAGTGGCCGGGCTCCAAGCAGTGCAAACGCGCGAGCTACGACATGTGGGAGTGTGTGGTGCTGGAGCAAGCATTGTGCGACCTTGACGCGCGCAACCTCGATGGATGCGATCGCAACGACATGGAGCATGGTGGACAAGGTGCTGGCACGTGGAGTCCTCACAGGCGACATACCTCCCCTTCCTAGAACCGACGCCGTGGCCACCATGGCCAGCGTGGTTCCCCTCCGTCGTCCAAACCATCTTCAAGGTGAAGGTGAAGACCATCATGGATGGCATCGGTGGTGGATGACCTATGCTTACCAAGACCAACTGCAATGAGTTGTCTATGGTGATGAAGGTGAAGATGCAAGCTCGATACATGTAGGGCGTGGTGAAGTATGGTGACGCTGACTTCACCGAGGATCGAAGGGCACTAGAGGCCCTTCTTGCTGCAGTTCCACCTGCAGTTCCACCGGCGATGCAACCCATCCTTGTGGGCAAGGAGACCGCCAAGGACGCCTAGGACGCCATCGTTGTGGCACGCATCGGTAGCGATCGGGCCCATAGAGCCACACGATAGAAGCTACGTTAGGAATGGGACCACCTATCTTTCAAGCTGAGAGAGGATGTCGACAACTTCGCTCTCCGTCTTACTAGCCTTATGCATCAGATAGCGCGGTACGGTGGTGATGATATTGACGAGGAAAGAGCTATCGAGAAGTTCCTATGCACCGTTCCCAAGAAGTACATGTAGGTCACTCTGGCGATCGAGATATTGCTGGACTTCTCTGATCTAATAATCGAGGAAGTGACGGGTCATCTCAAGGCCATCGACGATCGTGAGCAACTACCTCCCTCAAAGCCAGTCACCATCAGTGGCAAACTTCTCTTTATCGAGGAGTAGTGGCTCGGTCGTTAGTGGGAACGGAAGAAGGGGGAGACATCAGATTCATCGAGCGGCCGCAAGCTTCAGCCACACAAGTAGCACAAGACTCCCTAGGCGCGTGTAGGCGCTACTGGAGGTGCCAACGATGACCACAAGGTCATCCATGATGACACTTGTCACGACTATGGCAAGATCGGTCATTGGGCTAGTGACTGTCGATAGGGGAAGCACGACGATCATGCACATGTCGCACAAGCACAGGAGGGTGATGAGCCGATTTTGTTCTTCCTACACTAGAACATCAAGTTGCACTCTCCTCCCACGCCAAACGCCACCACTCTTCTCCAGCTCAATGACAACAAGATCGATAGTTGGTTCAACACCGCCACCACCCACCACCATAGTGGAGAAAATCGTACCAATGATTGAACCGGTGAGGTTGTCGTTCACTAGTTCACTAGTCCGATCGTCGGTTCATCAGTTGGACCGTTGTTTTTTATATATTAATATTATATTTACGTTATATTATTTTAATACAAAAATAATATAAGTTGATGAGAAATATGTATAATTAGATATTAAAATACAACTTAAATATAAGATTATAATTATATTATAATATTATGGTTTGAGAATGTGTTATAACTATAATGTCATAGTCCATAAATGACATAATAATTATAATATTAAAGCATTTTAAACAAAGTTTATTTAAGATCTTTCTAGGTTGTGGATTCTCACTTTGCAAATCCCCATCATTTTTCTTTTTTGACAATGTTATTATCATTTTCTTCTTATATAAATAATTATTTTGTTAATTATTACATGCATTTGGTTTCATGCATGGAACGTCAACCATGAAAATCATTTTCTTAATAAGACAAGTTATGGAACGGTATAGGGAGAAGAAGAAGGACCTACACATGGTCTTCATTGACTTGGAGAAGGCGTATGACAAAATACAAAGGAATATTATGTGGTGGGCTTTGCACAGGCATAAAGTTCCAACAAAGTACGTTGGACTTATTAAGGACATGTACAACAATGTTGTAACTAGAGTTCGTACAAGTGATGGCAACAAAGATGACTTTCCGATTAAAATAAGACTGCATCAAGGGTCAGCTTTGAGCCCATATCTATTTGCCTTGGTGATGGATGGGGTCACAAGGGACATACAAGGGGATATCCCCTGGTGTATGCTCTTCGTGGATGATGTAGTGCTAGTTGATGAAAGTCGAGCAAGAATAAATAGAAAACTAGAGTTGTGCCGGGAGACCCTAGAGTCAAAAGGTTTTAGACTCAGCAGAACTAAAACTGAATATATGAGATGTGACTTTAGAACCACTACACATGATGAGGAAGATATATGTTTGGAAGTCCAAGTAGTGCCTAGGAAGGATGCATTTCGATATTTGGAATCAATGCTACAAGCATCAGGGGATGTCGATGAGGATGTTAACCATACAATCAAGATAGGGTGGATGAAGTGGTGCCAAGCATCAGGAATTTTAAATGACAAGAGGGTACCATTGAAACTAAAAGGCAAGTTCTATAGGATGACGATTAGACCTGCAATGTTGTATGGTGCATAATGTTGGTCAGCAAAAAGGCCTAGTAGATTAGTATTGTGGAAATGTGTATGCTACGTTGGATTTGTGGTCACACGAGAAGAGATCGAGTCCGGAATGATGATATATGTGATAGGTTAGGGGTAGCATCAATTGAAGAAAATCTTATTCAACACTGATTGAGATGGTTTGGACATGTCCAACGGAGGCCTCCGGAGGCACCGGTGTGTAGTTGAACCCTCAGGTGTGACAACAATGTGAAGAGAGGTAGAGGAAGACCAAAATTAACATGGTAAGAAACAATAAAAGGTGATTTGAAAGGATGGAATATACCCAAAGATTTAGTCATGGATAGGAGTACTTGGAAAACAACTATTCATGTGCATGAACCCTGATTTGTGGTTCTTGTTGGGTTTCAACTCTAGCCTACCCCAACTTGCTTGGGACTAAAAAGCTATGTTGTTGTTGTATTACATGCTAAATAATACGCTAGAATGGTTATCAAAGATAAATAAAAATTCTAGATATTTAATCACTCTCAAAAAATATTTTTTGTACTAACATTGAATTTCTTTAAAACAACACTGTTTCAATAAAAACTGGCTGGTTTTTACCCATTTTTTTCTGGTTCAATTTCTTAAACGGTCTTTTAACAAAATTGAACTAGTTAATTGCCCGATTTTGGTTTTTTCTAGTTAAACCACTGGTTTGATCCGGTTTTTTTCACTACACCCACCACATGACCGGGCGACGATAACACTTTTCTAACTTAGACCCCGACAAGCGAGGCTCCATCAAGTTTGGGGATGCCTCCACCGTAGAGATAAGGGGTGTATGCTTTGTCATCTTCACTGCTATTGATAGCAAAAAATGGCATTAATGGCTAAGATTGTTAAAATATCAATTTTGGTAATTTGAGCCAAAAATACACATGTCCTGGACTGGGTCGAAGCCCTACAGGGTCGAAGGCCCATCGAGCTATGGGTTTCAGAAGTTTCCACAAGCCTGCTACCTCCAGCCCGAAGGCCTTCGGAGGCCCACCTCGCCGAAGCTATGGCCCGAGGAGCAGGCTTCGGCGGGCCTGGCCGAAGGCCCACTTCGGGCAGGAGATCAGAGATAGAGTTGAGTCCGATTCTTGTTAAATTTATCCCTACACGTGATTAGGCCGAATCCTACCAGATTAGGCTTAGAGATTAGAAGTCTAGCCCCTAGCTTTGAACCGTACCTTTACTTTTACCTTTACTTTTCTGCAATCTTTGTGGGTTTGCCTAGAAGCCCTCCGACGACCACTTCGGAACAGTGGTAATCCTTGTTACTTCGCTTGTAAAGTATCCGTTAATCTACGTAATAGATTGCTATCGCCTTTTTACTTCGTCTGTGAAGTATCCGCTAATCTGCATAACAGATTGCAACCTTCGCTCTCTAGTGCAACACTTAGCAGAATTTGGTCCCCAGGCCGAATTGGTACTTGATATCTGTTCTGTTGCAGGTTTTCACGTTCGGAGCCACTTCGCCATAGGTGTCCGGAGCCAGGAGACAGGTTTTGGAGGCTGCCAGAACACCCCTCGACAAAATTACTGCTTCGACCGCCCGTGCCGGACCATCACGCTGTTGTTGGTTTGACTGAGTCCCGCGCGCCAGCATGCTTCGTAGCTAGCTTCGTCACGACAGGCTTTGCCATGCTCGTACCCCGCGCTAGACGAAGTCACGCCCACGCTCTACGCCTAAGTTATTTTATCGTGTCAGAGACTTCGCGCCGAACCCCATTGTTTGGAGGTGATTGCCGCGTTAAGATCTGTTCGGAGCCTGTCTTCGGCCGGATCAATCCAAACGCCGAAGGCACCCTTTGGCGGGACCCTTCGCATCAGACGCCGAAGGTACCCTTCGACGATACCCTTCGCATTGTACCCTTCGGATCAGTCAGGCTCCGCTCGGTTTGCTGATTTATTCTGTTTTAAATATATCTCTTTTCGGCTAATTGGATTATTTTTGTGTGATCTGATTACCTGGCGACTCCACACCCCTTACCACGGTTAAGGGTAGTCGGAACGCGACGCCGATGTTGTGTTACGCTTAGGTTTGTCCCTAAGTATCCGCACACTTTTGGATCGTCGAACTGATCCAAGTGCGGGGGCACGTTTTCGTGTCAACAACTGCCAAAACTAGCGAGCATCAGTTTCTCACCGATGTCTACTACATCCCCGTGCTGAGGAACTCCATCATCAGCCTTGGCCACCTAGATGAGATTGGCTTGTGCGTGGAGATTGAGCACAAGGTGTTGCGCATCTAGGATAGTCAACGCCGACTTCTCACCAAGTTAAATAGAGGAAGCAATAGCCTCTATGTTCTTCATGTGAAGGTGGCACAACCTGTATGTCTTGTAGTCCACTACGATGGTGATGCCTAGCAATGGCACGAGCGCTTTGGGCACCTTAACTTTGAGGCCTTGAAGGAGCTCGACAATAAGGAGATGTTGTCGGGCATGCCGAGTGTCAAGCACGTAGAGAAGTTGTATGACACCTACATGTTGAGCAAGCATTGATGACTCCTCTTCCCTCACTAGGTGTGCTTTCACACCGAGGAGAAGCTGGAGCTCGTGCATGACGACCTTTGCGGTCCCATGACACTAACTACCCCTAAAGGCTGGCGCTACTTCCTTCTCCTCATTGACAAAGTGTCCCTCTACATATGGGCGGTTCTTCTCAACACCAAGGCAATAGCCGCAAATGCTATCAAGCGTCATCAAGCTATTGCAGAGGAGTGCAGTCGCAAGCTTCAGGTGTTGCGCATAGACAACGGTGGCGAGTTCAAGGAGACTAAGTTCACGGTTTACTACGATAATGAGGGCATTCGACACCACTTTTCCACACCGTATACCCCGCAGCAGAATAGCGTCGTCAAGCATCACAACTAGACGATGGTGGCCACCACCCTCCTCAAGCAGAGGGGGATGCTAGTGATCTACTTAGGATAGGCGGTGATGACCGTCATCTATCTCCTCAATCGTTCGCCCACCAATGCTCTTGACGGCGATACATCGTACGAAGCCTAGCACGAACGCAAGCTGATAGTCGGCCACCTCCACGTCTTTGGTTGCCTAGCATTCATCAAGGATCTCACCACGTCAGCAAGCTTGACGACCAAAGCACGTGAGGGGTCTTCATCGGCTATGCGGAGGGCATGAAGGCCTACCAAATTCTTGACCCTATTATACATTGTGTCCACATCTCGCATGACATCGTGTTCGATGAAGGATGAAGATGGACGTGGGGTAAGGTGGATGACAACTTAACTTTGATGATCAGTGATTTCATCATCGACTATGTCCACTTCGAGGGAGCGGGGGAGAGCTAGCAGCTCATCTTCACCGAGCTCACTCGCCACGACATCTGGCATGCCATCAGCTCCGATGAGTCCTCCACCACCTCCTGCACCGGCCAAGCTCCTCTCTCCTACACTAGCGCCCACACCTTTAGGATTGACACCCACAATTTTTGTCTGTGATGAGCAACGCGCAATGGAGTTGGCCACTCCACTATCAGACAACAAGGATTGTGTCGACGCCTACCACGATGACGAGCCTCTACGCTACCGCACCATGGATACCATTCTCGGTGAGCAGCCCATTCCTGGATTGGCATAGCATGACTTTGAAGTGGAGCTGCACCTAGCCCATGATGGCGGTAATCCACGCTCCTTCACTGAGGATGAGGGATACGTGGCCTGGCATGCCATGCTGTAGCAGGAGATAGATGCCATTGAGCAAAACTGGTCATAGGAGTTGGATGATCTTCCGGTCTGTCACCGTGCCATCACCGTTAAGTGGGTGTTCAAGCTTAAGATGGATGAGGCCAAGGTGGTGGTCAAGCACAAAGCTTAGCTGGTGGCACGCGGTTTTGTCCAATAAGAGGGAGTCAACTTTGACAATGTGTTAGTGCCCATTGGGTAGATGAAGTCTGTTCGTGTACTCCTCGCATTGATAGCTCAAGAGGGTTGGCATATCCAACCACATGGACGTTAAGACTGCCTTCCTCAATGGCGACTTGAAAGAGGATGTATATGTCCTCTATCCACCGAGATTCATCATCCCCAAAAAAGAGAGCAAGGTTGTCCGCCTATACAAGGTTCTCTATGGTTTGCGACATGCACCACGAGCTGAATTCCACCCTCAAGGGGTTCCAGTAGAGCGCTCACAAGGCTGTTGTCTACCAACGGGGCATGGGAGGCAATACTCTCCTAATAGGTATCTACACCGACAACTTGGTGATCACTAGCACCAAGGAGTACAAGGTGGAGGCGTTCAAGGTGGAGATGAAGGTTGCCTTCTAGATGAATGACTTGGGCTTCTCTTCTTCTACTTACGGATCGAGGTGCACCAGGACAACTCTAACATCTTTCTTCATTAGACCACCTATGCCAAGCACATCGTGGAGTTGGGCAAACTCACTGACTACAACCCAGCTCACACTCCCATGGAGGAAAGGCTAAAGCTGAGTCATGACAACATGGTGGAGGAGTGGACGCAACGCAGTACTTGCGCATTGTGGGAAGCCTTCACTACCTTGTCCACACACAATCGGACTTGGCGTTCATAGTCAGTCGGTCCATGCAGCGACTGACGACGGAGCATCAACAGACCATGAAGAGGATCTTACGCTATGTCGCAGGGACCTCTGACTATGTCTTGCACTACCCGAGGTGCCCCAGTAAGGCGCACTTCATTGGGTATATTGATAGCTACCACAACGATGACATCGACACAAGCAAGAGCACTAGCAGAACACTTCTGCGTTGACTTAGGCTCTTTGCAAGTGTCTATCAGCTGATAGTCGATCAAGCAGCAAGTGGTGGCTATGTCTAGTTGCGAGACAGAGTACATCACAACCACTTCTACATCGACTTAGGATCTTTGGATGGCGCAACTACTTAGTGATTTTCTTGGTAAAGATATTGAAGCAGTGGAGCTTAGGGTGGACAGTAAGTCTGCTTTGGCTTTGGCAAAGAACCTTGTTTTCTATCAGCGCAACAAACACACCCGGATCAAGTACCATTTCATCTTGATATACTTGGATGAGGGGAGCATCAAGACTAACTAGATCAACATCCAAGATCAGTTCATCGACTTCCTCACCAAGTTACTTGGACGGGTCAAGTTACAAGAGCTTCGCGTTAAGATTGGGATAGTTCTAATTTCCCAAAGGACGTCACATAAGTCATAAGGGGAGATTGAGAGGATAAGTTTTGTGTTGGATGTGTTGTCCAGTTTGACATATGTGTTGCCACATTTTAGCTTTTCAGCGGCATCTTTTAGCTTTAGCTTTTTTTAGCTACAAGTTACCTTTCTTTTTTCTTGAGGTGCAAGAAGCTCATTCTATATATACCTCAAGCCAGTTATGTTTGGTGTGAGAAAGAAGAACAACTAATTCTGAAATCAGTCCCAAAAATCTTGTGTTTCTTTGATTTTCTCTCCACCATCTCATCTCGATGCATGTTGTTGTCATCCATTGTGATAATAAGTTCATCTAAAATAAGTGCAGTAAGTCGATGCCTGATGATACCAATGTTCTTGTCAAACAGTTGTGTTCTACTAAACTGCTTTCATCTCTTGTTAAATGCGGCATCCTAATCAAACGAGTTGAGGCCCTTCTTTAGGCCTTTTATGTTAAAAGAAAGCAAGGAGCTCGTATCATTTCTTCGTGTGGCATGTAGATAATTTTTGAAAATTATAATGACATGTAAGTAATGCTGGGACATTGGGATTGAGAGCAGGGCAGTCTGATTTAATTATCGCTAAATAAGACTAGAACTGTAGAAGTTTGGATCAGATTTGAAATTCACAGTAGAAATCTAGACAGATTTGTCTAAATTCGTTGTATTACATCAAATCTAGTGTTATATAAAATATCAAATCTAATTATAGGTTACAATATTATTAAATATTAAATCTAGTTATAGGTTACAATATTATGAGATGGCAAGAATAGTTTTGCTATCATATTCGTATTACTGCTGAAGAAGTAATCAGATTACTGTCGGATAATTTAACTCTTATATCTTAGTTTCATTGATCAATTGTGCAGAACAATAGTGAGTGCAAGTACTCTGGAAGAAACTGAGCCCTTTCACCATCGGGTGTCCTATGTTAGACCTGCAGCTAACTCACGTATAGATGAACAGATTTGACACAAGTATTTTGTTGCGTAAATGTTGCAACATTTTCGTTCTCGTTTTTCATCTTATTTATGTGAAGACCGAATCAAAGAAACAGGAGTGTATCCGAGCTGTGCGGCCGTGCCATCCCACGTCCACTCGCCACCTCCCGATATTGCTGCTATGCTTGCATGTTCTCGTGCCATCCCACGATGCTCGCACAGCGGTCTAACTAACTAGCTACAGCTAAGGAAACAAACCAGACGATCATGGCATGAACAAGCTCACGCACATGCCGCTTTATTCCTAACTGAAAACTACTCAGAACTCGGTCGTCAGGGTTATACGCAACAAATTCCCTCCTAAGCCTGACAACCTGATGAAACCTCCATGACACCGAGCTTGAGCCTCATCTCCATGAACTTGGCGCGGCCCAATGCCTTGTTAAGAATGTCGGCGAGCTGAGCGTCGGTGCTGACGTGCTGGATGTCCACCTTGCTTTCCTCAATGCACTCGCGAATATAATGAAACCGAATGTCAATGTGCTTACTTCGCTCGTGATGCACCGGATTCTTGCTCAATTCGATCGCAGACTTGTTGTCTACGCGCAACTTTACTGTTGCCAGAGGTTTGCCGATCATCTCACCGAGAAGCCGACTCAGCCACACCCCTTGGCATGCTGTCGTTGCCACCGCAATGTACTCCGCCTCACAGGAGCTCAACACGACGACCTTCTGCTTCTGTGAAGTCCACGTGATGATGCCGGAGTTGAGGAAGAATGCAACGCCAGTCGTGCTCTTGCGATCATCCACATCACCGGCGAGGTCGCTGTCGCTAAACCCTGTCAGTACTGGTTCTTCCATCGTACCTTTCATGTAGCAGCAGCCATACCCAGCAGTCCCATTAACGTAGCGCAGAATCTGCTTCACTGCAGCCCAGTGCGATGTCGTGGGAGCCTCCATGTACCTGCTTGCAATGCCGACGGCGTGTGTGATGTCAGGCCTAGTATTGCAGAGGTAGCGTAAACTCCCGACAATGCTTCGGTAGCGTGTGGCGTCTACGGCGTCGCCAACACCGGCCTTGGACAACCTCAACCGATTCTCCATCGGCGTGTGACATGCATTGCACCCTGCCATGCCCGCGGCGTCCAAGATCCTTTCAGCATAAGCGCTCTGGCAGAGCGTGATCATGCCAGCACTTTGCTTAACCTCGAGCCCAATATAATAGCTCAGCAATCCGAGGTCACTCATGTCGAACAGGTGACGCATTTGCTCCTTAAATGCGGCGATGTCCTCCTCGTCCATGCCGGTGATGATAAGGTCATCGACATAGACGCCGACGATCAGCGTGGCCTTGTCGTTGTTCCTCCTATACACAGCATGCTCGAGGAGGCTTCGTTCAAACCCGAGCGACAGCAGCGACGTGTCGAGCTTCGCGTTCCAGGCTCGTGGCGCCTGCCTGAGCCCATAGAGGGCTTTGTGCAGGCGGAGTACCTTGTCCTCATTGCCGGTGCTGCTGTAGCCTGGCGGTTGATGCACACAGACCTCCTCCGCGAGATCACCGTTCAGGAACGCGGACTTTACATCCATATGATGCACCTGCCAGCCACCATGCACAGCAATGGCGAGTAGCAGCCTCATAGTCTCCATCCTTGCCACCGGCGCAAATACCTCGTCAAAGTCCACCCCTTGCCGTTGGGCATAGCCTTTGGCGACGAGGCACGCCTTGTGCATGATCACGCGACCATCTGGACCTTTCTTTACCTTGAATACCCATTTGAGCCCAATTGCTCGATGGCCTCTCGGGAGCATGGCGAACTCCCAAGTTCCGTTGCTTCGGATCGACGCCAGCTCGTCGTCCATTGCGTGTCTCCAGCATGCCTCAGACAACGCGGCGTCGACACTTGTGGGCTCCTCCGCTGCAGCAAGACACAGCTCGTCGTCGCTGCAGCTGTCTTCTGTAGCCATCACGAAGTCCTCGTACTGCTTGTTCGGCTGCATGATCTCGTCCCGTGCTCGCGTGATCATCGGATGCAGGTGACGTGGCGAAGATGTGTCCTCAGTTGCTGGTGATGCGTGCGCGCTCGACGGTGGTGAAGAGTGCGAGCCTGGCGTGCCTCCGTATGCGACGGAGACCGGTGTCGACGCAGGTGTTGCAGGTTCGGCCGAGGCGACAGAGTTTGGAGACATGGGCTCTACCGCGGCCGCTCCTACCGTGGGCTCGCCTGCAGCTGGATGAGAGAAGAACTCCACGTGAAACGGTGCTGCCTCCTGTGCACTGCTCGTCTTCTCCTAGTCCCAACGAGCGCTTTTGTCGAAGACGACGTCGCGCGTGACGTGCACGCGATTACCGGTGGGGTCGTAGACGCGGTACGACACCGTGTCGGGCTCATTCCCGAACAACACCATCGGGATGCTCCGGTCTTCCAGCTTTGTCAGGTGCGGCTTCGTGACCTTAACGTGCGCCACACAACCAAACACCCACAGATGACTAACATCTGGCTTGTATCCTTCCATACCTCGAAGGGGGTCTTGCTGTCGACACTTTTCGTGGGCGAGCGATTCAGTAGGTAGATAGCGGTGGATACCGCTTCTCCCCAGAACCTCGCCGGTACTCCTGCTGCCTTCATCATGCTGCGTGCGGTGGAGACGATGGTCTGGTTACGGTGTTCCACGACACCGTTTTGCTGCGGAGAGTACGGTGCCGTGAGCTGCCTGCTGATGCCCTCGTCAGCACAGTACGCGGCGAACGTGGCCTCCGTGAACTCGCCGCCGCGATCAGTGCGCAGCATTCGCAATTTGCGCCCCGTCTCCACCTCCGCTCCAGCCTTGAATCGCTTGATCGCTGTCGTAGCTTGGTCCTTCGTTGCCACCAGCGTGAGCCACATGTAGCGGCTCAGATCATCCACTAGCAGGAGGAAGTAGCGCTTGTTGGCGGGCGTGGCCGGAGAGATGGGACCACAGAGGTCTCCGTGCACCAGGTCGAGCAGGCCGGTTGTTCATTTCTTGGCTTGCTGAGGGAATGACGATCGTCGCTGCTTTCCCACCAGACAGCCATCACACAGCTGATCCACCTGGTCGATCGATGGAAGGCCACGCACCATGCCGTGGCGCGCGAGCTTCCGGAGTGCGTCAAAGTTTAGGTGTCCATAGCGCGCGTGCCACCTCCAGGAGTCATCACCGTGCACTGCGGCAAGGCACACCGGCTCAGCAATGTCCAGCTTGACGACGTACAGCCGGTTCCGCGCCCTTGGCACCTTGGCGAGAAGGCGTTGCTGACGATCGTGCAGCTTCAGGTACCCGTCGCGGATCGCAATATGGCACCCGTTCTTGTCGAGTTGTCCGAGGCTCACAATGTTGATGCGGAGGCATGGAATATAGTAGACGTCGGAGAGTGCGCGGTGCTCGCCGTTGGCGCATGCGAAGATGACAATCCCGCGACCTTGAATTTCCACCATCGATCCGTCACCGAATTTCACCGTGCCGGTGACGGATGTGTTTAGCTCAGCAAACACCGAGCGGTGGCCAGTCATATGGTTGCTGGCTCCCGTGTCGAGGAACCAGGTGTCGTCACGACACGACTCGTTGGCGAGGAAGACCTGTTCTTCCACGAGATCGACATGCGTGTGGTTGCGGTTCACGATTGTTGTCGACGCGTTCATGCGCGGCGTAAACAGCGGAGTCTCGGTGACGGTTGTCATCAGTAGAGACGGGTCAACGTCATCGCTGAGGGTGCAGGCGCGTGCGAGAAGGGCAGGCGGTGCGTTCTCTTCGACCTGGGCCAGATGAGCCTGCGTACGCCCTCGCTGCTGTTGTTGCCCCTTACGTTCGCGGCGCGGCTCCTTGCAGTCCCTGCTGAAGTGGCCAGCGAACTTGTTGCAGTTGTAGCACTTGATCTGTGACATGTCGCGGTCGTCGTTGCCCTTGTCGCCCTGCTGCTTGCCTCGGCCCTTTCCTCTGTCGTTTCCGTTGCCTCGGCCCTGTTCCTTCTTCTTGCTGCGTGCGATCCACTCCTCCTCTGTGAGGAGCAGCTAGCTGCTAGAGTTATCCGAGCTGCCCACGCTGTATCGTTGTGATGCCGATCGAAGACTCCCGATCAGCTCCTCGACAGTCATACCATCAAGATCGAGCAGTGTCTCGATCGAGCATGCGATCTGCGCGTACTGAGAAGGGACTTCACGAAGGAACTTCTGGACAACCTTTACCTCCTCGACGGTGTCGCCCAGAGTACGAAGGTTGTTGACGAGCGTGGTGATGCGCATGCCGAATGTGTCCAGGGACTCGCCATCCTTGAACGTGATCACCTCGAATTCCTTGCGCATGCGTTGCGTCGTTGCCTCCCGTGCGCGGTTGACTCCCACGCGCAGGAGCTTGATGGCCTCCCAGGCCTCGGCCGCAGTCTCCTTGACTGCGAGTACCGGCACCATCTCCGGTGGCACTGCACGGATCAGCGCGGAGAGGGCCGCCATGTCCTCACGGTCGCCCGGTTCGCCCATGCCGGAAACAGCCTCCCAGAGGCCCTGTGCGCGCAGGTTGATTTTCATCACCAGCGCCCACTCAATGTAGTTCGTGGACGTCAGCGTGGGGTATACTATGTTGCCGCCGCCGCCCTGGATCACCCGCTCGTGGACGACGATTTCGTTGCCGCCCCTCCTACTCAGGCTCCTCCCACGTTCACGTCCGCGCGGAGTGTGTGAGGGTGATCTCTCCGGTGGTGGAGTCTTGTCGCCGGCGACACCCTTTCCTGCGTCATCTCCATTCTTTTGGCTGCCGGTCATGGCGAATCAATGAACCTCGTGAACGAGGCTCTGATACCACTTGTTAGACCTGCAGCTAACTCACGTATAGATGAACAGATTTGACACAAGTATTTTGTTGCGTAAATGTTGCAACATTTTCGTTCTCGTTTTTCATCTTATTTATGTGAAGACCGAATCAAAGAAACAGGAGTGTATCCGAGCTGTGCGGCCGTGCCATCCCACGTCCACTCGCCACCTCCCGATATTGCCGCTATGCTTGCATGTTCTCGTGCCATCCCACGATGCTCGCACAGCGGCCTAACTAACCAGCTACAGCTAAGGAAACAAACCAGACGATCATGGCATGAACAAGCTCACGCACATGCCGCTTTATACGCAACATCCTACTAGACTTCATACACGTAAGTCAACTGTGCATTTGAGTCATTTGTACATTATGAGTAAGCTGCGCATAATGTTTTTGCGCCGTCCACTGAATAACAAAGTACCTCTTATCGGATAAGTAAATCGAACATATTTCTTAAGCTACTCCGGCCCGTACTGCATGCTTTACGATAGCTCATCATAACCTGATTCTGGATCAGTATAGATCATCTGATCCAGCTATGAATCATGTTACCAGGGTAATCCAGTTTCTACTATTATTGATGCACTGGTAACTGCTTAGCAAACAGCAATAACAAGATCATAGTTTTAAGAACCTTGGCTAGATGAGACATCAGAATACCTAGTACCAACAAGCAAAGAACACGTCTTGATATCACAAACCTGAAGAAATTGAACAGCTTCCCCAAGATAGCAAGCAGAATGAACATTGGAAATGGGGAACAATATAGCTGATTTGGCCACATTATAGTAGCAGTTGATAACAAAAGGTTGACATAACAGATATCTTTAACAGTAGCACAATGACTGAAAGCAGAAAACTTGGATAAGGGGCAGTTTCCTACAAACAAACCAGACCAAAACATTATACTGAAGATCAAACACTCTACTCGTCCTCCTGGCTGCGGAGCCTGGCAAGCTTGTTGGTGACAACAATGTCGAGCTGTGCCGCGCGCTCAACAATCTCCTTGCGCTTCTTTGTAGAGACATTGTGGGCAATCTCGGCACAGTAGGTCCTGGGTGCAGGAGGATAAACCGATTAGGAAAACGGCTTGTTGCTGCAGCTAATGCAGCGAAGCTGAAAGCTGAAACCTACTAGCTACACTAAGCTTGGTGAACAAAGTGCATACCTGTTGTGCATCATGAGCAACTCCAGCTCAGAGACATTGTGCACCACAAACTTCTTGAACTTGTTAGGGAGGTAGTGCCTGGTCTTCTTGTCAGAACCGTAACCAATGTTGGGCATCAAGGTGCATCCCTTGAACTTTCTCCTGACACGGGAGTCAATACCCTTGGGCCTGCGCCAGCTTGTCTGGATGAACACAATGCGAAGTTAGCCTCAGCAAATATGCCAAATAGCACGTTAAATGTGGTAATATGTGCATTAGTGAACCATAACATGTAAAACAAAAAAGAATGATATGGTCAGTAACACAGAGGAAGCACCGAAGCAGCACAACAGATGCATAAGAACTGAATAATGAGTAACAGACTAACAGAATTCCCACTTCAACCTTTTTACAAAATATAACAAATTGTTCAGCAAACATGAGTAGGAGTCAAACAAAATTTCAGAATAGCTGTTGCTCTAAGGAAATTTCTACACAAACCTTGCTATTTTGATAACAGCAAGAGCAGCAGTAGGAGCACAGCAGTGGAACTAATTAGAAATAACAGTTTGTTCATATCTAGCAATCCTAAATTCAAGAATAATGGGAGACAATCAGCCTATCCTTGTGTATAGCATCATGCAAATGAGTGGATTTGGGGTTACAAAAGCATAAAACATTGAAAGGTCTGACGTGCTCTGGTGTGCCACTCCAATCGATTGCTCTGATCTCCATTCCAACAGAACAAGATAGAATCTAACTATAAATTTATAATAGTGCTCCACGAAGCTGCTTCAGGTGAGCCAGGGTCTGAGACCAAAATAGTGCATCGAGACTAAGCCAATCAGCACAGCGCACCAACCAATCGAATACACTGATTAACCAATCAATGTTAACTCTACCCAAATCTGTAAATCGAGCAAACTAGACTAGTCCATTCGAACGAAACATATGCAAATCCAACCGGTTAGAATTTGTTGTCACCTTGAGGCCAATGTAGCGGTCACTATGGGGCCTTTTGAACTGCTTGACCCTCTTCTTGACGATCTTCTTCGTCAGCAACGGCACCGCCATCTCTGCTCGACCAAACGCGTAAAAGTCAGAGAAGAGATCAACGAAATAGCAAGGAAGAAACCGGTGGTAAAGCGGAGGGGAAGATAACTTCTTCCTCCACGAGAACCGAACTGGACCGTACCTTCGGATCGGAGCTCGAGACGGAGCGAGCAGGAGGAGGAAGAAGAGCGGCGGTGGCGGCTGAGGGGAGGATGCCGATGGGTTCTTATATGGACAGAAACCCTAGCGGGGTAGAGGCCGTCGATCGGATGAACGGCTGGGATCTCACTACGTGGAAACGGACGGTGTGATGGACTCCGACGAGGCCCATTCGGCCCATAAGGGTATACGTCATGGATGGTTGAGAGCCCAAGAGAAATTTAACGCGGAAGAAAAGTAGATAAAATACATATATGTAACTGCAAGTAGGAGAATAATAGAGAACATTAGTATTAGGTTAATTTTTTCTGTGTCATTATAATTTTTATGGTTTTTTAATATATCATGGGTTTCACTGATATGTGAGGACCATTACAGTCACTGACAGTGACATGTAAGTAATTTTTGAAAATTATAATAGAATGTGAGTAATTTTCCCTTAAGTATTTGGTACATAGGATTGCATACTTTTAGAATATAATTTAGGTATGGACGTACCATATCATACATAGATGGGTAAACGGATGTTACAAGCATAAATACCCGTGCTCAAATATTCATAGAATAGTAATTTGATCATATGAACTTGTTCACGGGTAGCAAATGAGGAACACATTCAACTTGGTATATTTGATCAAACTTGAGCCACGTCATTCGAAAAATATACTGGAGTTGATTGGTTTTGTATAAATACTTTGTAATTAACTGATTGTTTGTGTTTTTTTTTTCATTTTCTATATTAACAAATATTATCAAAAAAATTTCTTAAGATTCCTATTTTTTGCAAAACCCTTGACCATTTCCTATCGGAGAAAACTGGCTATTTGCACTCTCAATATTATCAAATGTTACTATCAAAATTGACTTCGCAAAATATCACTTTTTCAATGATTGTTTGATTTGTATGCTATTTCACTCTTTTAAGTATTTCTGAATTTTATTTTCTATTTTCTGGCACCGCCAAGGAAACGCGCCGCCGCCCACCGGCGCGACGTCTCCACTCTCCACGCGCGCCCGTCGCAGGTCTGCAGCCCACGAGCGTCCGTCCACGCAGGTCTCATCCTCGTCGCCGCCTAGAACGCCCGGGGTAGCAGCCGGCAGTTCCAGGCTTCTGCAGCCCTCAACAGGTTCATACATCAACCACGGCCTCCACGCAGGTCTAATTTTGATGGCTACTTGCTGCGACGGCGCGAAGGAGGAGCGACGGCGGAGGCGCGGAGCAATTTCGGCGGCTGGGTCGGTCTGGTGCGGGCGCCAGGTGGAAAGAGCTATGCCGGCACTAGGGTTTTCGTCATGAGCTGATTGCTAATGGGCTAACAAACACTGTTAACTATTGGGCCGCGCACGCCCCGGCCCCCGCCTCCGCCCAGCCTCGCCGGCTGTCGCGCCGTTGCGGTAGCCGATGTCGCCGAAGCGGCCGAGGCTTGCGGCGGCGGCTCTCTACGATGTTACTCCAAAAGTCCAAATTCCGCCGCCCACCCGTGATCAAACGAAAATTATTGTTTCAAATCAACTTTTACTATTTTGTGTTAGAGAGAACACTCGCATTGGTAGGGATGACACTCAAGAGTTGGGGCAATTTTCTTCTCTTTCAACTCACTCAAATGCCATGCCAACCCAAATGGTTGGGGATACATATTTATAGGCTAGCCATGTAGCCCAAGATGCTAGATGCTAGTCTAAGATGCTAAAGCAAAGATGCTAATCTAAGATGCTAAAGCAAAGATGCTTAGTCTAGTCTAAGATGCTAAAGCAAAGATGCTAGTCTAAGATGCTAAAGCAAAAGATGCTAAAGATGCTAAGACTACAAACTTGTCCACACATGGACATCACACATGTCATGCCAAACAACATGTCATGCCAAAACATACACACACACATAGACTTATTCTCTCAATCTCCCCCTAAGTCTTGTGTGGCGCCTTCTGGGAAATCTGAACCATCCCAATCCTGGCGCGAAGCTCCTGGAACTTGATCCGCCCAAGCGACTTGGTGAGGAAGTCGGCGAGCTGGTCTTGGGTGTTGATGTAGCTTGCCTTCACACTCCCCTCATCCAAACAACTCCGGATGAAGTGGTACTTCACCCGGATGTGCTTGCTGCGCTCGTGGAAAACAGGGTTCTTTGCCAAAGCCAAAGCAGACTTGCTGTCCACCCTGAGCTCCACCGCTTCGGCATCTCTGCCAAGAAGATCGCCAAGCAACCGAGCCAGCCAGAGAGCTTGAGTTGATGCAGAAGTGGCTGCGATGTACTCTGCCTCACAACTGGACATGGCCACCACCTGCTGCTTGACCGACTGCCAACTGATCAGACACTTGCCGAGGAAGAACAGCGTCCCGCTTGTGCTCTTGCTTGTGTCGATGTCGCCGGCGTGGTCGCTGTCACTGTACCCGATGAAATGCGCCGCACCGGGGCACCTCGGGTAGTACAAGCCGTAGTCAAAGGTCCCCGCGACATAGCGTAGGATCCTCTTCACGGCCTGTTGATGCTCCGTCGTCGGTCGCTGCATGAACCGACTGACGTAGCCAACTGCGAACGCCAAGTCCGGTCGCGTGTGGACAAGGTAGCGAAGGCTACCCACAATGCGCCGGTACTGCGTCGCATCCACCTCCTCCGTCGTGCTGTCGCGACTCAGCTTCAGCCTTTCCTCCATGGGAGTGTAGGCTGGGTTGCAGTCGGTGAGTCCGCCCAGCTCGACGATGCGCTTGGCGTAGGCGGTCTGGCGAAGTGAAGTGCCAGAGTTGTCCTGGTGCACCTCGATCCCCAAGTAGAAGGAGAGGAGCCCTAGGTCGCTCATCTGGAAGGTGGCCTTCATCTTCGTCTTGAACGCCTCTACCTCCACCTCCTTGGTGCCGGTGATCACCAAGTCGTCAACGTAGACGCCTACCAACAGGGCATTCCCTTGCCCTGCCGATAGACTGCAGCCTCATGAGCACTCTGATGGAACCCCATCTGCCTGAGAGTGGAGTCCAACTTGTCGTTCCAAGCTCGTGGTGCCTGTCGCAAGCCATAGAGGGCCTTGCGCAGGTGGAGAACCTTGTTCTCCTTGCCGGGGATGACAAATCCCGGCGGCTGTCGAACGTAGACCTCCTCCTTCAAGTCGCCATTGAGGAAGGCGGACTTGACATCCATGTGATAGACACGCCAACCCTCCTGGGCTGCCAGCGCGAGGAGGACACGAATGGACTCCATCCGTGCAACAGGAGCGAAGGCGTCGTCGAAGTCGACTCCCTCCTGCTGAACAAAACCGCGTGCCACCAGCCGAGCCTTGTGCTTGACCACCACCCCGGCCTCATCTTTCTTCAGCTTGAACACCCACTTAAGGGTGATGGCACGGTGGCCGACCGGAAGATCAGCCAGCTCCCATGTCCGGTTCCGCTCGATGGCGTCCATCTCCTGCTGCATCGCGGCACGCCAGGCTGCGTCTCCTTCCGCCTCAGCGAAGGAACGTGGCTCACCGTCATCGTGCGCCAAATGCAGCTCTGCATCGAACTCATGTTGCGCCATCCCAGGAACGGGCTGCTCACCAAGGATGTTATCCATGGTGCGGTATCGTAGAGGCTCGCCGTCATGGCAAGCATCGACACGGTCCCCGTCATTTGATAATGGAGTAGTGAACTCCACTATGCGCTGCTCATCATGGACTGAAGCCGCGGATGCCGATCCTGAAGATGTGGGCGCCGGTGTAGGAGAGCGAGGTGTGGCCGGTGCAGGGGGTGGTGGAGTACTTGCCGGAGCTGATGATGTGCCAAGTGCTGGGGCAAGCGAGCTCGGTGAAGGTGAGCTGCTAGCTCCCCCTGCTCCCTCGAAGTAGACGTACTCGACGACGAAATCGTTGATCGTCGAAGTCGAGCCATCATCCGCCATCTTGCCCCACGTCCAGCCTCGCCCTTCGTCGAACACAACGTCTCGTGAGATGTGGACGCGCTGTGTCGTAGGGTCGAGGATGCGGTAGGCCTTGGAGCCCTCCGCATAGCCGATGAAGACCCCTTGCGTACTCCGATCGTCAAGCTTGCCGACGTGGCTGAGCTCCTTGACGAATGCCAGGCAACCAAAAACGCGAAGGTGGCCAACCGTCGGCTTGCGTCCGTGCCAGGCTTCATACGGCGTCTCGCCGTCAAGAGCCTTGGTGGGCGAGCGGTTGAGGAGATGGACGGCAGTCATCACCGCCTCTCCCCAGTAGATCGCCGGCATCCCCCTCTGCTTGAGGAGGGCGCGAGCAGTGGCCACCACCGTCTGGTTGCGGCGCTCGACGACGCCGTTCTGCTGTGGTGTGTACGGCGCGGAGTAGTGGCGTTGAATCCCCTCGTCGGCGCAGTACGCCGCGAACTCAGCCGCCGTGAACTCGCCGCCGTTGTCCGTCCGCAACACCCGGAGCTTGCGGCCGCACTCCTTCTCCGCGGCAGCTTGATGACGCTTGATTGCATCTGCGGCTGCTGCCTTGGTGTCGAGAAGCACCGCCCACATGTAGCGGGACACATCGTCGACGAGGAGGAGGAAGTAGCGCCGGCCTCCAGGGGTAGCCGGTGTCACGGGACCGCAAAGGTCGCCGTGCACGAGCTCGAGCTTCTCCTTGGCGCGAAAGCTCGCCTGGTGAGGGAATGGGAGTCGCCGCTGCTTGGTCAGCACGCAGGTGTCGCAGAACTGCTCCACATGCTCGACACTCGGCATGCCCCGCACCATCTCCTTGATGCCGAGCTGCTTCAGGGCCTCAAAGTTGAGGTGCCCAAAGCGCTCGTGCCACCACCACGCGTCGTCGTCGCGGCGGGCTGCAAGACACACAGGTTGCGCCACCTGCACATGAAGGACATAGAGGCGATTGCTTCCTCTATTTACCTTGGCGACAAGTTGGTGCTGATGATCCCAAATGCGCAGCACCCCATGCTCGATCTCCACGCGCGAGCCATTCTCATCCAGCTGGCCCAGACTGATGATGGAGTTCCTCAGCTCGGGGATGTAGTAGACACCGGTGAGCATCCGATGCTCGCCGGTCTTGGCGGTGAAGATGACAGAGCCGACGCCCCTTATCTCCACGGCGGAGGCGTCCCCAAACTTGACGGACCCTCGCACGCTGGAGTCCAGGTCGGAGAAGTGGTCCCGCCGCCCGGTCATGTGATGGGTGGCGCCAGTGTCGAGGAACCACCCGTCAATCTTGTCATCATTGGACCCATTGCCGAGGAAGACGTGTGCGCGCGGTTCGTCGACGTGAAGAAGAGCGGCAGCTGTCGACGTGGGAGGGGAGTGCAGCTCAATGTTCCCATGTATAAGGAACAGAGCTGGCTCCTCTTGCGCTTGCGCGACATGTGCCTGACCGCCGCGCTTCGCCTGCCGGCAGTCCCTAGCCCAATGGCCGATCTTGCCACAGTTGTGACAAGTGTCATCACGGGTGGCCTTGCGGCCACTGTTGGCGCCGCCAGTAGCGCCTCCATGCGCTTGGGGGGCCTTGCGCCCCCTACGTGGCTGGCGCTTGTGGCCATTTGACGAACTTGATGCCTCCCCCTTCTTCTGCTCTCGCTGGCGCGCGAGCCACTGCTCCTCGGTGAAGAGAAGCTTGCCACCAGTGGTGGCCGGCTCTGAAGATGGCTGGGGCTCGTCGATGTCGACGACCTTGAGGCGACCTATCGCTTCTCCGATCGACATCCTGGAGAGGTCCATCAAGGACTCGATCGAACGAGCCATTTGCTTGTATTTCCCGGAAACGCAGCGAAAGAGCTTCTCAACAGCTCTTTCCTCGTTGATGAGGTCTTCGCCATGCTGCACCAACTTCTGCAGTAGAGAGTTGAGACGGAGAGCAAAATCATCAACATCCTCACCTGGTTTGAAAGCCAGGTTCTCCCACTCCTTGCGTAGTGCCTGCAGCGTAGCCTTGCGGGCGCGATCGCTGCCGATACATACTGCAGCGATAGTATCCCAAACCTCCTTGGCAGTCTGCTTGCAAGCAATCAAACACTGCATCTCCGGTGGAATTGCAGCAACGAGGGTCTCCAGCGCCCGTCGATCATCATCGTAGTCGACGTCGTCGTATGTGACCGCCTCCCACATGTGCCGCACTTGGAGCTTCACCCTCATAATCATGGACCACTGGGTGTAGTTGGTCTTGGTGAGGGTGGGCCATCCACCACCAGCACCAGCATCCTTGATGATGGTCTGGAAGCCGCGATGACCATGGCGCCGGTCCGGGGAGGGAGAGCCACGCCGCCTGTGAGGGTCGCGTTCGCCATGAGCACGACCGTCGCGTGCGCATCCTCCCGGAGTGTTGTCGGCGCGTCTGGGCCCGTTTGGGCTGCCGCCGCGAGCACGGGGCTGCGCTGCTGCCCACTGCGCCACCCGCTCATCCTTCGCCCTCCTTGGTAACTCGGCCTCCAAGTCGAGGCTACCTCCCTCGGAGGCACTGCCACTGTTGCTACCGTGGCGCAAAGCTTCGAGCTCTGCCGCCGCAACACGTGCTGCAGCCACAGCCGCCGCCGCTTCCTCTTCCGCTCTCGCTACTGCCAGTTCTGCCGCCGCCAACCTCACCTTCCGAGCCTTCGCTGCCACAACATCTGCTGCCACCCGGTCGCGCTCCTCCGCCGCGGCGACTTCGGCCTCCTGCCGATGTCGTGCGCTCGAGGTGACCGAGCGAAGAGAGTCTCCTGTGGACATTGCGAGGTGGTAGAGTGGAAGGGTCGTGGGGGTTGCTGCTGCCCTGGGAGGAAGCCGCTACACTCGTGCTGCTGCTCGGAGTGTGGGTGGAACTCGCCGAGTCGTTGGTCTCCGGTGGACCGGCAAGGGAGGAAGATGAACAAGGAGAAGGGCGTCTCCGTTGGAGAGAGTCGCGGAGGGGATTGGAAAGGTCACAGAACCATACAGCTCTGATACCAATTGTTAGAGAGAACACTCGCATTGGTAGGGATGACACTCAAGAGTTGGGGCAATTTTCTTCTCTTTCAACTCACTCAAATGCCATGCCAACCCAAATGGTTGGGGATACATATTTATAGGCTAGCCATGTAGCCCAAGATGCTAGATGCTAGTCTAAGATGCTAAAGCAAAGATGCTAATCTAAGATGCTAAAGCAAAGATGCTTAGTCTAGTCTAAGATGCTAAAGCAAAGATGCTAGTCTAAGATGGTAAAGCAAAAGATGCTAAAGATGTTAAGACTACAAACTTGTCCACACATGGACATCACACATGTCATGCCAAACAACATGTCATGCCAAAACATACACACACACATAGACTTATTCTCTCATTTTGCATACCAGAAACATTCATGCAGTAAAACCACAACACATATCCGAACGACCTCAGCTCTATACATGAAGCATCCTGACACCATGCAGAAAACGACTCGATCGGAGAGGCGGCGTAGCCAGCACTGCAGCAGCTACTCAGACGGCCAAATGCTGAGCGACGGCCGCAGCTACGTACTCTAAACCTGTGAAGGGTCACGTGTTTTCTCGTCGTAACATTAGTGAAAATTGGCGAGTGATTTGAGTTAAGTGATTTTGTCCATCACATTCGTTCAATTTGTTTGCTTGCTGCAGTCGCAATAAAAGAACCGTTTGTTCCCACCAAATTAACAGTTGACTTTGAAACTCTCGAGTGCCATAAACATCCAAATTCAAGAACAAGTAAATATTAAGCGCGCGGTTTCCGAGCTTGTACTACTCGGTCAGTTTGTATAAATCGTTCGATCTGATTCAAAATTCATATTTAATTTTTATATTTTTTGAAAAACCTTTAAGATATCTATAAATACCGGATGATTTATGATGTTTTACGGTGGAATTTATTTTCAAAAATATTAAACTGTTAGAAATTTATGTGCAGAACAAAATCGGTAAAAGTAATAAAAATGGCCCGGCCCATTTTGTATTTTTTTATTTTAAAAAAAATAGTATAACTGTATATCATATTTCTAATGTTCTACTATTTAATTCAAAAATAACAAAATGTTATCATTGATTCATATTTTTATTCATAATTTTTCTTGATTTTTTATAGTTTTAAAGTTTTTCTGGATTTTTCTACATTTTCTATGATTTTTTTCGGAATTATTTCAAACTGATCCCTTGTCGACGTAAACCTAGCGTAATCTTTTTCATAGGTATTTGAATTTTAATTTTAACCGGTTTAGAGCATTCCCAAACCTCTATGTAGGATTATTTCTTAGACATTATTGTGCTACCATATAGAAAAAAGTGTGATGTGACAAGTTATTTAATGAGGAGAAATATTATAATATAAAGAAAATCATATAAATGAGACACCGTGTTTTCATTATATCCAAGACATGGATGGAAGTGATTGGATGAGAGGAAGAGAAAAAAAATAGAGTATAAAAATTTTATTATAGATTCATACTAATGGTATAAGAATATGCATATAGAAATGCCGCAACAATGCAGTTTTTTTAATGAAAGCCACAAATACAGTAGAGTCTGCATTAAGATGATGTTTAGTTTTGTCACTTTTGTGGCAAAACAACAAATTTCCTCTAAATTTAGAGGATATACCCACTCAAACTAGCTCGTCACCATCTGGTTTGACACAGCTACGTTTGGCAAAGATTCGTAGCAAAACAAATCTGCAACATGACGAGTGGCAATAATAGACTGCCAGATTTTAGGTTTTCTACGCACCGGAAGACACGCAGACGTTAGGTGCGAATGATTTGGGTTCTCGACAATTTCTTTTGGACTTTTCTGTAGCGCGTAGTACAACGACCTTCTGGTACGTGTGTTCGTCGCGGCGAAAAATCTGACAGCCATGTGCAACTGTGATACACACTTGCAACTTGCAAGCTAGGAGCGCACTATGGTTGGTCGCCTTTTTGTGCCGGTGACCACAACGAAACAGCTAAACTGTGGCCCGTTCACTTCACTCTACCCACTCAGCCTCAGCCCTCACGCTGACATTTCTGTCCCCGGCAACACACCTAAAAACATCAATTCATTAAAACATTTATAAACATACTTCTCAACCGAAATATTAATAATTGCTTACTAATTAAGAGTATGCTTCCAAGAAGACACGTCTGTCTAAATAACTTACGGCCTGCCACTTCTAAATTCTAAAAGTTCGCATGCTATACTTGGCTATACTTTTTATAGCCTTGTTTTGAAAGGAGCCTATGTGTTTGGATGCTTAGGGCTGTTGCCCAGATTGCCCCGTTACGGCCAGTCCTGCCATCAACTTTTGAGAGCCAAAAGTTTATTTACTCGCCCTCTTGCTAATATCTAGACTTTACCGTGTCGCTGATTGAGCTGTCATTGATTGAGCGAATGATAGAATTTTCAGTGATATATAAGTAATTTTGTCTAAACCTTTTATGATATGAGTGGTACTACCACATAAATGGCCCTAGTGACATAAATTTAGTGACCGATAAAAAACATATGTCACTAATATATTTTTAGTAATAAATGTGTTTACAAATGTCACTACATACTTGTTTTTAATGACGGGTCTCAATGATGTACGCCATTAATAAGTTATCAAATTATATACTCATCATTAATGATCGGCAACGTTGAGACCGGTCACGAAAGATCTACTTTTAGTGACGAGTGTGAGACTCGTAACTAAAAACCTACCTTTAATGATGTATGAATATCTAGACTTTCAACGTGACATCTGTAACTATGTAACCTAATAGTTTACGGTGATAACAGGTGTCGCTAATCGGTTAATTAACCCAGTCTCAACTCGCATGGATGGATGCATGCATGCATTTGTGTCCATTGATTTCTGGTCGGCTGCTGGCCGCATCTAAGATGCAAGAATGCATGTGCACTCATTGCCCGGATAAGAAAGGCCGGGCCGCCGGTCGTTTTTCCAGTGTTTTTTCTTCCTCTCCCCAGCGATCGCTGTACGTAGCAGTGTAGCACAATCTCGTGGCGTGATCAAATAAGTTGGACACTTTTACTCCAACTCCAAGCTAGCATGCATCAAGCATGTGAGTGAATGACAAGGTCAAGCAGCAGCAGCCAAGTCTCGAACTGCCTGATTCGTTTGGTGCAAGTGTGCAACGACAATGGAGTACACTGGCCGGCAACAAGCTAGCTAGCTAGGAGAGCTAGCATTATAATATTAGAGCCAGCCAGTTTGTTGCCACAACCTGGCAAATGCTTCTCAGCCGTTGGATCGTTGCTGTCACCACTGCTCGCGCGCTTCCCTTCAGGTAGCCGCCAATTCTGCCGGTGGAGACACTGCTGCTCGTGATGAAGAGATGTTTCGGAGAAATTGTACGTGAAAAAACGTGGCACCAATAATATTCAGGTCTCAAATATTAATCCCCGTGTTAGATACTACATTCACATTTGATTCATTTGCATCGATCCAGGGTTGAAAATATTTTATACTGTCCAGAAATCTTAGTGACGAGGGGAGGTAAAAACGTGAATTGATATAACAAGTTTGATGGCAAAAGAGATAGATGATTTAAATTCGCTGGCGTTGGCGTAAAAGATTACGCTAATAAGTTCTTTAAAGTTAAGAACTAACAAACGAAGTGTTTATCAAAGTAGATTATCTCAAGCCTCCGAATAAGATAATAGCTCAAAGTAGTTCGAAGTTGTGTATTGAATATCTCGATATTCGATGCCTATTACATGATGAGACGTTGGTATTTATAGATAAAAACTCTAAGAAAAATATATTTTTACCCCTCAATTACAACCGACATAGTGGAAATTATTTCGCTACCCCGAATAGAGTTAATATGGTAAAGTATGTTGAAAGTATGTAGATAAAGTAGATGTCTCATCTTTCTGGTTGTTTCCACTTCGGAGGGGAAGCCTTTTGGAGAGTCTCTTTGGACCGGAGTCTGGACGGACCCTTCGACTTTAAACCTTTCAGTCTGGAGACAAGTCTTGGACTTTGAGATTATGATTTGTCTTCTTCTTGGAATCTTGAGGATCATGAGGATGGAGTATTTCCCCCGACAACTAGTAATGATTATACTAAAAATATTATCAATACAAGTACTAATTTAATACTTCAAATCCACAATTGTACAGTTTTAATCCATAGGTTCTTATCTTGTCTTCTAGAAACTACGGTCTCTATCCTAATTTCCTACATTTCTTGGTACGTACCTATTACATTAATTTTTTAATACTAGTTTTTTCTCTCTACTTCTCTCATCCAATTCCAATTAGATAATGTGAAGACTCTGTCTATTACTTTTAAACATGGTGTCCATATGAATGTCTTCATTTTTATTTTTTATCCGTATTAATTTGGCTATGCGGCTAAGGGCTGTTTGGATACCAGGATTAATTTTTTGTCTCTGTCACATCAAATGTTTAGATATTATTTTGGAGCATTAAATGTAGACTATTTATAAAACTCATACATAATCGATGGATTATTCACGAGACGAATTTAATGAGTCTAATTACGACATGATAACAACGTGATGCTACAGTAAACATTTGATAATTATGTAACAATTAGGCTTATTAAATTCGTCTCACGGATTATCCTCCGATTTTGCAATTATTTTTATAATAACATCTAATATAACACTTTTAGACTAAATTTTAATCCACGTGACCAAACACCTCCTAACAGTACATTATACCCTGAAATTGCTGCCATATATGAGCTGGCGAACGTAATAATAAAAGGAAGGTCACATGCAGATCCAGACATTCATGGTTGCACACAGTGGACACTGGCCACCATTACTCCCACCTAATGTTTATGGTGGGCCCGGGCCACCCGACACTGCTGCTGTCCTGGTCTCTTGGGCATTACAAGAGAAAAAAGACAAATCCCTCCGTAATTAGCCGGGCCATGAATCTCTACTATATTAAAGCGGACAGTAGTCGTTCGTTTGCTCCCGTCGCCACTAACCTATGTATGCACACATTTCATAAAAAATCGGTCAAAACATGTGTCCTGTAAAAATCGCCCGACTGGCCGGCCGGCCCGCACGGGTAAGTGCGTAACAACCGCGCACACCGTCCGCTCGGCGCTGCATGCACACGCAAGAAAGAAAACAAAAACTACCTAGCAACTACTTGCACGAAAGAAGGAAAACAAAAAAGAAAAAAGAAGAAAAATAAAAGAAAAAATATATAATTTTGCATTTTAGTTTTAAATTTCTTTATTTTACATTTAAATTTCTATATAATTTTTCATTTTATTTTAAATTTCTTTATTTTATATTTAAATTTCTTTATTTTACATTTTTACACGGATATACGAATTTTGTGTAAAATTTATTTGTGTTGCAAAGTACAAGCATCTGACTAGTAATTAATTAACCCACATCAGGCAACTGCACAGTCCTCGTTAGCACTGATGCACGAGATTATAGGATGATAAAATTTTTAAATACACAACTTGTGCTAGCTGCACATGCCAAGAACATCTAAAGGAGATTAACTATATGAGTACTTAAATTTTAAATTTCAATTTAGATTTTTTTATAAAAAATGAAATTCCAAAAATTTTCCAAGTACTTATTTTCATTTGCACATTTTTTTTACGGTTACATTATTTTTTTCCATACATGTTGTTATGGGTTAAATAATACATATATTTGAATGTATCATAATTTCCTACAAAATTATTATATATTATATACCATATTTATAGGATTTCAAAATAAAAACCGAGATTATGAAAAACTGTTGTAAATTGATTAAGTTTTAGAATGAGATAAAGTTTAGAATGATCATATTTGTGATTTACGGAATAAAAATTAAGACGTCTCGTGTGCTCTAACAAGTTTGGGATTTAAAGATGATTCAAAATCTTATTTTAATTAATAACAAATATGAGACTCTAGCTTAAAAAATAGATCTATAAAGTGTGACAAGATTTAACACAGTAAATGACCCAACGACAGGTGAATTAAATAACCATACATTACCAGATCAATGGCATGTCGACTACAATAATCACTGTACTAATCTAAGAACAACGGGAGCAACAAATTTTTATTCCAAATGGAAAAATCAACGAAAAGGGAAAAAAGACGAAGAAAATGGACAAAAAAAGCAGGATGATATTAATTGTTGAAGAAATGATTACATGATCCTCATGAGGTCACCAACAAAGTCCACCACCTTCACTAATCATAGTAGCTGTAATCATACCATCGCCAAGAAACCCGCGAGTGCCAGCACGGCGAGTGCCGGCGCCGAGACGCCGGCAGCGGTCGCGGCGGACTTAACGGGGGACGGCGCAGCGGTAGCAGAGGCGCCGCTGTCGCTACCACCGCCGACAGCTGAGGAGGGGGTACCTGCCGTAGGCGCGGGCGCGGGTGCGAGCGCGGGTGCGTGCGCCGGGTTAATGGCTGTAGACTTGCCGGCGAGGACGAGCTTGGTCTTGGAGGCGAGGTTCGCCGCGCCGAAGGCGTGCTTGTCGGGTGCGCCGCCGGTCACGGAGGACCCGACCTGCCACACCTGGTTCACCGACTTCATCCCCTTGTGGAGCTGCAGCTTGCCGTACAGCCGGATCTTGCCGCCGGCGCCCTCGTCGGCGGCGAGGTCGGTGGCCGGGAATGCGATGGGCGTCGAGGCCCCGCCGAGGGGCACGTAGCCGGTGATGTTGTACGTCTTGACGGTGGGCGCGGAGGAGCCCTTGAGCGCCACGAGCGCCTGCGTGCCGGCCATGCCCTCGCCGGTGGGGTTCAGCCCCCACGCCACCCAACCGCCGGTGCCCGCCGGCGCCGCCACGAACGCCACCGACAGGGAGAACTTGGTCCTGTCGTAGGTCCAGTGCAGCGCGGCGCCGAGCTGCGGGAGGTCCTGGCACGTCGCGTACGTCCTCCCCGCCGGGAACTTCTCGCTAGCGCAGGCCCCCGCCGCGCCCACCGCGCGCATTGCCGCCGGCGATACCAGGAGGAGCACGAGCAGCGCAAGCTGGTGCGCCATTGTAGAGGCCGAGTGGATCTGGAGCTCACTAGTAGATCGAGTAGTTGGTTTGCTGCTCAGTTCTTGGAGGGCCGAACTGTGGGAGTGTGAGGTTTTATAGAATGTGAGTGGGGTTGTGTGTAAATAGGAGAGTTTCGAGGGGCTTTCTGTTAATATTTTGTGATTTAGGAGTTGAAAAGTCACCGTTTGGTCAGAATTTAGGTGTAATGACACAAATAGTAAGAAAAAATGCATGAGACTTGCGGGATTTGCTAGATATGGAATCATGTTATCTATTAATCCCTCTCTCTATAATATTATAAGGAAAACTAAATTTAATATTTTATAGTACAATGCTATAAAATATTAGTTTCGGTTCTATTTCCTCTGTTCTATATCAGATTTGATATTTTATGATACTTTAATCTGAAAATGTTATATTATATGATAAAGAAAGTAGATTGTAATATCATAGAATGGAAGAAGTATAACTTAATTGAATTGGTCAATGTAAACCTTATGATAACCTATAAAATTATGTAGGCATCCAATTGAGTGTGATGAAATATTGTTTTATTATTTCCTTTATCCAGAAATCTTCTACGTATTATTTTTTTTCATAAAAGTATTATTTTTTCATAAAAGTATTATTTTTTTTCATAAAAGTTATGTTTATTTATAGTTTACATGCATACAACATTAAATGATGTCATTTTTTATGACATCAACTATGTGGTTTTTTTATGCACACAACAATAATATTATTTAATATATTATGATCAATATATATATATAAGATTTATTGCCGTAGGACTATTTAATGCAACCACACTGACTTTGTATTTATTTAGTTTTGATGAAAAAAATAATAAGAAGAATTTTTTTGAATGGAGGAGTACCATCTAAAAACAATTTTTTTCTTGACACCAATTGACATATCCTTCCTCATTCTCATTATCTCCATCATCTAATAACTCAACGTGATGACCAAGACGAGAGATGTGGAGCTTAAATTCCCTCCGTATGCTGTTTTTGTTGATTCATTTTTTCACACCCTCAACCTGCATGTGTATGTGGTCATACAGAGTACTAGTAAAATAAAAAAATAAAAATGGAAGCCTAAGTCATGCATGCGGACTCTAAATCAATTTACACATAATACGATATGCTACTTTAATGACTCAACTATTAGACTTTGTAGATCGTGGAAAAACTGAAAAACGCTTAGAGGATAATCATAATGGAAAGGAGGAAGTAAAAAGCACGAATTACATAAGCAAGCACAGACATTTTGATTCCACAAAATCTGGTCCATCGTCAACCTGCCTAACTCATGACTGGATTCATCAAAACAATATAAATGGTTCTCGTCGTGTTGACCGGAAAACTTCACCGTGCATGCATGCATGTACTCGCAAGGACAACCTAATACTGCATTTCATATCCGGATGACGTCGTACAGCTCATTAAATCGAAGATATTGTTTGCTAATTAAATTAGCTAAGGAAGCAGATCTGGCTAGAACATCTATCTCCAACCAACGGGGACATCTCTGGTGATTTGGGGGCAGGCCAAATTATCTGGAGATCGAAACCACCATGTAAGTCTGAAAGACTGAAACATTCAGAAGAACAGTGTGCAGTGTACAGTGTCTGCAATGCATATGGCCATCAGGCCATGTGTGACCCATGTGGGAACCGATGAACTTGACGCCGTGCTCCCAACGGCCAGGTAATCAAGACGAACAGCTAGCGAGGTAAATTATAGTTCCAAGGACCAGTCGACGAAATTTCAAGTCTGTCTAAATTTACTCTGAATTTAACTTTGCTAGTATATTACTGTTCAGGACCCTCAAAAATACAAAAATTTAGAGCTTATAAATATTGAAATATGACACAAATTAAGCTCTCGAGCACAACGGATAATGCGTTCTAGAATAAACCGGACCGGTCTAGTTTTATTTTCAGATACTTTATATTCCCACACAAAACTTGTTTTTATTGTTTATTCTAATAATACTTGATGAGGTGATAGACTTTGATTAACAAGTAGGACCACTTATCCAGCTTGATTAAAAGTTAAAAGTTGTCATTATATTAAAGAAAATTTAATCATTTGATTTCTTACGCTACTGAAATGTCCGAGGATTATTTGATGGACGGACTAAGGGTGCGTTTGGTTCTGCTTTTAAAATCTGTTTCTGCTGTGAAAAAGCAGAAGCTGAACCAAATAGGTTTACCAAAACTATTTCTGCTGTGAAAAAACAACTTTTTTCTAGTACAAATTTAGAAGCAGCCTGGATCCTGCTTTTCTGCTTTTCTGATTTTTAGTATAGATTAAATAGTATGAATTCAAGGTGTCTTAATTGATCTAACATTATTATGGTTTGTATTGTATTGCATAATTTCATGAGATAATATATGGTTGTCGGTTATTTTATAATATGAACTATGATTTTTTTTATTTATCTAATATATTTTTTAGTTATTTAGTTGCATTAATGTTGAGTGTTTCCTATTTATATATATGTATAGAATATTATAATGATGAAAATTATGTAAGTTATAAAAAACAGTCATCTCACAGCAGCTTCAATCAAACGTCTTTTAGCTTTTTTACAGCATACAATTCACATCAACTTTTTCACAGCAGGCAGCTCAGAGCAGCAGAACTAAACGCACCCTGAGTAATTCTTGTTGACTAGAAAGCTTGGTAATCGGTGTGAGGCACACGAACCAAGCAAGGCATGTTCAATTGTTCAAAGCTGGTGGAGCTAGGGTAATTAATTGGACTTTGAAAGATTGACCCGTGAATTATGGGGATGACGAACGGAATAACAACTAGATTTCACCGCACTCTCTCGGTGTCGTGTCGATTTTCGACGAGAGGGATAAATTCGATTGAGTACGATAGAGATGTTGATGATCTGATTACAATCCCGTATGAATATTGCGTCTTAGCATTCGATACACAATTTCGAAGGTTGTCGTGTTTTCACGGCCGCACGATCAATCTAACCACGAGAATATTTATTCCTGCAAGCAATCAAAGTACTTCCTCCTTTCAAAAATGTTATACCTATTACTTTTTGCATTAAGACTAAAAAAATTTAATAGTACTATTATTGTAAGTATGAAAACACATGATTATTAAATTTCTCATATATTCATTCTAATGCATTAAATAGTACTACTATTGCATGCATGAAATCACATGACTAACACAATAAACGAAGCTAATTTAATACTTGAATTTACGTAAAATACAAATAGGTCTAAGATTTTTGGAAAAAAAATAATAAGTCTAAGATTTTTGGAAGGAGGGAGTACAAGATAAACAAGTAACTCATATTGATAAAAAAGTTATATGATAAAAAAGGTGGAGTTCTGCAACGTGTATCAGACAAACTAGATGATCACAATATTATACGACAAAGTAGCAAAGCTAAACTTTGATCTAAACAAAACTCAATCTAAAAACAATGGCCAGAACATATTTATTATACCGTCACATAGAAAAAAAACATAATGTGATAAGTAATTTAACGAAGAAATCATATCTAAACTACATGCAACAATTAATGAACAAGTAAACATTAAAGGACGCCAAACACACGGAAATGTACGTACGATTAATTGATCATCAATTAATCGCATGTACGTTTCTAGATTTCTATAGATTCGACGGTTATACCCACTGCTCCATCTGTCTTTAAATACAATTATTTCTATGAAATTTTGATTCAAATATTACAACTTTTACGATTTTTCTTTTAAATATTTTTATTTTAACTTTATCTAAAGTACTAATTGTAATTTTTCAAAGTACTAGTCGAAATAAACTGAGATTTTTTTCTTACGTCTTAATAAATATATCAAAGTCTAAAAATTATAAGTTGAAGCAGGGGAGTACTGAGGACATGTTTTGTTGCTAGCCATCATTTTTAATAAAAATATCATACTTATTTAAGGTGAGGTTATCAAATTCTTTATCATACTTTGATAAGCTTAAGAAAAATCTCGTCGCACTTTTTAAGTCATTGACACGTGAGATCAAAGATAATCTTACCATAATTTATGGCACCAACCAAATAACTACCAATTTAATCAAACTTGTTTAACCTTAAATGTGACAAAGTGTGATCGGTAACCAAACAATCTTTAATTGCGAAGCATATCCAAATATTTTGAGCTCCTGCAAACAAGAAATGGACAGTCCTGAAAGCCTCAAACTTTCATACTCGCTTGTCTCTTCACCTCCGAGCCTGAACCTACAATTAGGGATGGATATGGATGTCAGAATATTCGAATTATCCGTATTCGTATTCGAATTACTGTAAATATGGATAATCGTATTCGTATCCGAATTAAATATGGATGACATTCGGCAATATCCGAATTCGTTTTATAAATGTGGATATGGAAATGGATATCCGAATTCTGCTGAATGTGGATATGGAAATGGATACATCCGTATTCGTTTTAGGATTTCACACAGATTAAACTTAGACTCAAGATAATATATTATCACTATATTAATGGTTTTTTATTATTTATATAATTATGGAATACTTAAGTTAGTGAATATTAATAAGTTATGATTTAAAATAAAATGATGGTTAAATATTTGTTTGAACTTTATTTTTTTATAATCAAAATGAAACATATATAATTTCATATAATTTTTTTGTATTTTTAGATACATTTGCTATTTTTAACTCATTAATTGTGTTTCTAGGATTTAAATTGAAATATGTGAAATTTGAAATGCAAGTACCTAAAATAATGCACTAAAATTTATAAAAAAATTGCATTCACTATTTTGTGTCCATTTTTAGTTCTTATCCATGAAATTTAAAGAAATATTAAAAAAATTATGTTACGACACTTCATCGATAATGTGGAGCTTAAGAGTTTTTAATTATAAAAAATCAAATAAAGTCTGAAAAATACGAGAATTATCACAGTGTTATAATATTATACGTAGATACCATGATAAAATTTTGAAAATGTTTCGAGAAATTTATCATATAGAATGTTAAGAAATCTGATATTCTCTTAAGAGGAAATAGAGTTTTGAGAAAGAATAGGTTATGGTTTAAAATAAATTTATGGTTAAATATTTGTTTGAACTTGAATTTTTTTATATAATCAAAATACAAAATATCTCATACCATATAAATGTTTTGTAATTTTCCAGATCCATTTGCTATTTTTAACTCATTAATTGTGTTTCTAGTATTTAAATTGGAATATGTGAAATTTAAACTGCAAGTACCTAAATAATGCACTAAAATTTATCTAAAAATAACATTCACTATTTTGTATCCATTTTTATTTCTTATCCACTAAATTTAAATAAATGTTAAAAAATTTATGTTACGACACTTCATCGGTAATGTGGAGCTTAAGGGTTTTTTAATTATAAAAAAAATCAAATAAAGTATGAAAAATACGAGACTTATCACAGTGTTATAATATTATACGTAGATACCATGATAAAAGTTTGAAAATGTTTCGAGAAATTTATCATATAGAATGTTAAGAAATCTGAGATTCTCTTGAGAGGAAATAGAGTTTTGAGAAGGAATTGGTTATGGTTTAAAGTAAATTTATGGTTAAATGTTTGTTTGAACTTGAATTTTTTATATAATCTAAATACAACATATCTCATACCATATAAATTGTTTGTATTTTTCTAGATCCATTTGCTATTTTTAACTCATTAATTGTGTTTCTAGTATTTAAATTGGAATATGTGAAATTTGAACTGCAAGTACCTAAAATAATGCACTAAAATTTATATAAAAATCACATTCACTTTTTTGTGTCCATTTTTAGTTGTTATCCAGTAAATTTAAAAAAAAAATTAAAAAATTTATGTTACGACACTTCATCCGTAATGTGGAGCTTAAGGGTTTTTTAATTATAAAAAATCAAATAAAGTCTAAAAAATACAAGACTTGTCACAGTGTTATAATATTATACGTAGATATCATGATAAAATTTTTAAAATGTTTCGAAATTTTTATCATATAGGATATTAAGAAATCTGAGATTCTCTTAAGAGGAAATAGAGTTTTGAGAAGGAATAGATTATGGTTTAAAGTAAATTGATAGTTAAATATTTGTTTTAACTTGAATTTTTTATATAATTAAAATACAATATATCCCATACCATATAATTGTTTTGTATTTTTCTAGATCTATTTGCTATTTTAACTCATTAATTGTGTTTCTAGTATTTAAATTGGAATATGTGAAATTTGAACTGCAAGTACCTAAAATAATGCACTAAAATTTATAGAAAAATCACATTCATTATTTTGTGTCCATTTTTAGTTGTTATCCACTAAATTTAAAGAAATGTTAAAAAATTTATGTTACAACACTTCATGAGTAATGTGGAGCTTAAGAGTTTTTTAATTATAAAAAAATCAAATAAAGTCTGAAAAATATGAGACTTGTCATAGTATTATAATATTATACTTAGATACCATGATAAAATTTTGAAAATGTTTTGAGAAATTTATCATATAGGATGTTAATAAATTTTTGAAAATATTTAATTTTTAAAAACAATAAAATTCGGCCAATTATTTTCAAATTGCCGCCTGTTTTTTCTGTATTTGCGCACCTGGACTCAATTTGTGTGTTCTTGTTGGTTGAAATGTATGATGAATTTCGGTTCAAGTCTTTATGTAGTTCTTATTGTTTGTTGCGTATGATTAATTTTAGCTAGTGTTGTTTAAAAATTTATTTTGTGCATGGTTTATTGTGTATCATTGTTTCTTATTAATTATTATTCTAATTTGGTATATTGTACCCTTTGGATTTTTAAAAATTTTGTGAAACAACGAACATTTGGAGTTAAACCGAGTAAACATCCGAATACATATTCGTATTCGAAAACATCCGTTTTGTATTCGTATTCGAGAACATCCGAATCCGTATTCGTATTCGAATTAAAATGTGGTAAATAGTGCTATCCAGATTCGTTTCCATCCGTATCCGATCCGAATCCATCCCTACTTACAATGCTATTGTACTACTATGTGATATGTCATTAAATTAATCACTACTATCACAGAATCTCTCGTGATAATCGTCATCCGTAACAGCATCCACAATGGTTGTCTCAAATAGTTAGCTGATGTGGAGCTGAGAGAAGAATAAAAATAAAATTTTATCTCACCACTAGTACTTGGTCCCATACGTAATACACTCAGTTTCTTGGAATACGTGGAATCTCTTATCTATTAGCTCGTCGCTAGCTATTCTCTTTTTCCCCACATTTTCTATCCACGTAGGAAAGAGAGTGAATCTAGCTAGTGAAATAGCTTACCATTGGAGATGCTCGGATGAGCTTATCATCAATGATGAGAAAATTGAAATTGTATCACTTCGGTGGTATGGTTTTAATAAAATATTGTTAAAACGTCACTCAATACATTAGACACCCTGTAATTTGCTCGTTTATATTTTTTCCCTACAATTTGCCCTGAGCGTAAGAGCATCTTCAAGAGAAGCTTTAAAAAGTTCTCTTCTCTAAATTTTTGGGACTAGAATTAAAAAATCTCCTCCAATAGATACTCTAAATGACTCCCAAAAATAAAGGATCCTCAAAATTAATCATTGTATTCCCTACTTGTAGGAAACATACTCACATACTTTACTTTAGGGACTCTATTGGAGAGAAACATATTTAAACTATTTGTATTCTCAAAAATAGATCCTAAAAAATAATATAAGGAATCAATTTTTAAAGTGACTCTTGGAGATGCTCTAAGAAACTACTCCAAGTCGTAGAGTCTATTATTATCTCAAACAAAAGAGAGAGTAAAACATCATTTATATACACTATATTTTTATAGTTTTTTTTTCAAAAAACATTTTATTTATTTGTCTTCTCTCTCCTTACTATTTTAATCATTTCTTTTTCTTTTTTTGTTCTCATGAAGAGCTGATTTCTTGCATTAGATCTAATTTTCATAATTTTTATTCTCATTAATGTACTTATCACATCAATTTTTTTCTTATATGAGTAGACTATATATTTAATATCATAAACACTAAATAAACATAGAGGGTTGAAAATGCCCTAAGAAATAACAACAGCCGACGGTTAGTTGTTCGTCTGGCATCACATTCTTGTTCCTTTTGCTCTCCGACTCTTATCTTCAAAAGTTCCAATGTCATGTGCATGCAACCAATGTGTTCTATTTTACAGATCATTGAAGATATTGTCATTATTCTAGTTGGTTCATAATTATCTACTATTATAGTAGGACGGTTAAGTTCTAACATACTGCATATATCATCGGATGATGCTCTAAGAACTAACGACAGGCAATAAAACAAACACAATTTAGTACTATTAGGACACATTTGGGTTTCCACAAATGGATTGTTTAAAGCAATCCGAGATGATTTAAGCTCACACCCGTGATCGCTTAGCTAAGCATACTCCTTGCTACCCCCAAATGGCCAGCTAGGCCATCACATACCAAAGCTTCACGCAACGCCACCCATAACTGAAAAAGTGTCAGGCTATTCATTTGAATAATGCAAGTTTAGTTATATTTAATGACTAGCATGCAATGGAAGGGAATTAAGTCAGGTTATTCATTTGAATATTGCAAGTGTTGTTATATTTAATTAGGGCAATATCAGCATATAATGTTTACATGTGATGTCTCGAATAAAAGAAAAGAGAGAGTAAGACATTTACTATTGTGTACATATTTCTACAACTAAAGATTGATTATTTTTAATCTATCCATATATACCTACTAAGTAGTCTAGATATATTGTGGTTGCTCTTGTATAAAGAAGCAACACAATTATCAGGTTTTAGGTCGGCATGTGATTGTATGAAAAGCTTTTTTTTGTTCATCGGAGTGCCTGCAGCTCGGCAACGCTTTGTTTGTTCTATCTCTGCTAGTGTTTTACAGGGTGTAAGTGACCCCATGCATCTTCTGGAGCTAGCTAGATTCCACGGGAAAATAAATTAAATCAAACATGATAGGTTCTCGATCTGCTTAAGTGATTAGATAGCGGCTGCACATCTACGAATGAATCATTCCTTCCATGATTCGTGTCTGGTATGCATGCATTCATTCCATTATCTACAAGATTTTGGACTTGTCACTAACTCTCTTTTCATGACATTGCATCGGCCATTGCCTGCTCTGAGAAACCTCATTTCATCATAATTCACACATCATTTTGGCTATGCTATATGAAGCTTATGAATCTGCGCTATTTGACACACACAGAGAGATTCTTAATAGTTAGCTCATCCGAGTATAATAATTGAATATCTGAATAAGATTCTTAATGGAAAGTTGCTGATTGAATATCTGAATAAGATTCTTTATGGAAAGTTGCTGATTGAATATCTGAATAAGATTCTTTATGGAAAGTTGCTGGATGGACGATGCTTTCAGGTACAAGCTAATCTTTTTTCAGATCCAAGCGTTCCCATGTTGTTGTTGGGTGGTTAGGTTTCACGTTACTTGCAAGCACAGCACGTCGTCCACGTCCCTTTTGGTGCTGGTTTCTGATGAGTTTTTTGGGCATCCTGTCCTGCTGTGTTTTCGGCGTGATTTCCAGGTTTCAGCTTCGACGACGGGACCACTCTAATCTAAGACAATGAAAATGGGAATTCGCAATTGGGAAATTGGTAATTAAACGAATTGTAAGCATCGGAATTAAGACAATGCTTATCTTAAACCTGCTGTGTTATAGGTTCCTAAATTTAAAATTTAAGATTTTGATGGAAACTTAGACTGCAACAACACCCCTAAACAAATATTCATCCTAAACCATTTCCTAAATCCCTTGTTATCTATCCTAAATTTAGGATTAATTTCTCATTCCTTATTTAAAAATAAGGATAGAAAAATTATTGAAAATCAAATTAGTTTTTAGGGTTTAACATGAATAGGATGATCCTTATATCAAATTTTAGGGAATAAAAGTTAAGACATCTCTTGAAGAACTCTACCTATAGGAGATGACAATGAACTGTTGTATTAGGTCGACTCTACAGAATATGACCTAAAGAGTTTAGATGTGTTCAGACCTCCTGAAAGATAATAGTCTTATGTTCCGTATGTTTGTGGATTGCAGATTAGATGTGTACTAAACAACTCAAGAGCATATGAAAATATGTCTTTTAGAGGAGTGTCTCACACTTTTTGTATAGGGTCTGTTTGGTAGAGCTCCGGATTTTGAAATCCATATTAAAGCTGTAGTGGAGCATATGAAGCTAGCTAGACCCAACTCTACCATCTTAATTTATTGTTTTAGAGTGCTCTTAGTAAGATTCACTCCTCAAAAAAAGTGTTTGGCTAGATTCCAACTCTACAAGACAAAGAAGTTGGAGCTAGAGCCTTGCCAAACGCACCCATAATATTTCTTATTGGATTCGAACTCCTATTTATGGATTGTACTAAACCCCAAAACTGGTTAGATTAACTCAGTCTGAACTGAAAACCCATCACGAGATATCCGGTTCATGTCTCCAATATGTGTACATAAAAAGAAAACGAGACTAACATTGCAAAGGTAATTGGCCAACTTCTATAAAAGTGGTTGAAGGGTCGACGCTAACGTATTCTCTCTGTTCTAGCTATGACTACTTTTTAAAATGGATATGATTTTTGCTTTAGATGGTGAAACTTAATAGATATAAAATCTGGAATTTTGAGTATCTGAAATATCGAAATCTCAGTTTCTTTATATTCTTAACGGTCAGATGATTTCAGGCTCACTAAACAGAAGTTACAGAACCTTCAGTTTTTCTTTCAGGTTGTAATGCCCAGCTGAACAAACTTGTGCTGAAACGGTTAAAGATCCACCTTTTATCTTCTGTCATATTGCTGGTGGATGACCACTATGAATCTCTGACCAAGGTTATACTTCTACTATGGCCGCCGATTTAAGCTCTTTGTTTCCAATTCAAAAAATAATTGGAACTTTCGATCAACTGGAATTTTCTTATGTCTTCACGCACCGTTGCTCACCAAGAGGAGTGAATCCAATGCATTACTTTATCCCTAGATTACGATCATTCCCTAAGTTATAAATAATTTTTTGTTCGACAAATAATCCGCTATTTATTTTAATAGATCCTAATTTAAGGTGTCCAATGGGGCATGCAGTACGTAGCTGCAACCTGCAACTTTCAAGTCGACAGAATACGCAGCACGGCAGTTTGTCAAAGTGTCAAACCATGGCGTTTCCGCTGATGTTGGAATTGGGAATCTTTTTTGTGGTCGTACTGCACGAATCGCAAAGCCCCCATTTCAAAAATGTTTTAAACATATGCAACATTCGATGATAGTGTTTGCAATACCAAGAAACCGATATATGCAATACCAATATTTTTTTGATGTTGCATAGAGTGGTTTAATTTGTTAGTGTATTTTTTGACAAGTGATGAGATAAGATATTTTTACAAAGTGTTCAAACACTATCCATCTGATTTTTACGATGTCTAGGATATCCACATCATAGTCATATCCATATATTAAGGGCTCTCCTTTGAGTTTGAAGGAATTTTAGAGAAATAATGTAGGATTTAAATTCCTATAAGAATTAGTACTATTCACTCATCATTTGGAAACGGAGGATTGGTAGATAGAAAAAATGAATGAAAATTTTATTTTCCTTAGAATTCATAGGAAAAACATAGGAATTTAAATATCCACTCTAACTTCTTTTTTCCTTTCTTTGCTAAGTCCAAAGCAAATTAATGTATAAAATTTTAAATGAGAAAATATAAGCAGCTTTAATATGAATGTTTAGAAAAAATCCAATATTTGGTTATTTGGTTAATTCCCGTGTTCCAAACAACATATCTCTATTTTTTTCTATATTTTCAAATTTTTTGTTTTCTACGTACATTCCTATCATATTTCTAAGTTTTTCATGTTCCTGTATTTTGTATTTTAGGATTCATGCGTTCTAAAGAAGCTATATTAATTTTGGTGCAAGGAAGAGATTTGCATGAGCTGATGCAACTCTCCCTGTGGTAAAGTATTAATTAGACTTACAAACTGTGATCATATGCTCATAAAAAAATAAAACTATGATCATGTGTTGCATTGTCCTCCTAAACCGGGGTTTTTTCTGAAATTGGCTCCATTGCATTTGAGGTCAAACGTTGAGCAGGAGTGACTGAATGTGACCTCACTTCTGAAGAAAGCAAGCACTGATGAATGTATGTCCTGCCAGTCAATCGGGCATTAAACGCTCTGTCAGAAAGCGAGAGGTCAAAGTCAAACGGAAGACTCGAGATTTTCTCTGTGCCCGACGTCATCGAATCATCACCGTGGCGACACTAGAGCCTGGAGGCCGTCCCTTGTCCCTTCCCTGTCAAGCACGTACGCAGTGGCCTGTGGCCCCCGGTCCTTATCGTATTCGGGGACGGGAAAATGGCCGTAGTTATCGGCTGTTTGTCGCATTGACTGTTCATTCCAATGCTTCGTGTCACCTAGGTTAGGCTTGGATTATATAGATTAACTAGTACCGTACTTTGCTACGTAACTTTTAAAATCAAAAAACAATTATATTAGCAACGTTTCACGTGTTATCCGCTTCTCTCGAGAACTCTCATTGGAAATTCGGCTCTTGGGCGTAGGGCTGGACAAAAAACTCGTAGCTCGTTAACTCGCTCAGCTCGTGACTAGCTCGGCTCGACTTGGCTCGGCTCGTTCTATTTTCCTAACGAGCTGAGCTGGTGTTTTAGCTCGTTAGTATAACGAGCGAGTTCGAGCAGGCTCGCGAGCTGCTCGCGAGCTTAACGAGCTTAGCACAAGTAGTCAAGTCAACCCATTAAAACAATAATAAAACACTATCTTACAATATGAGACTCATTATTTTATAATTTATTTGTTAATATCAAGTTATTACTTGCTAATTTGTTATTATAAATTTATTATTATGGCCTATAGAATTTATCATATAAAAGTATATAGAATTTCTCGTATAAAAGTAAGAAACAAATAACATGTGTGATTAATTTGATGGAATCATAGAAATAATGATGGAACTATGGATGATTAATTTTTGAAACCTTATGTATTCTATTTATTTCATATTTTGATGTTTGATATGTGATTTTTTAAATATTTATTATTTAATCATTATTTAAATAGTTGGCTCGCGAGCTGGACCGAGCCGAGCCGAGCTAGGTTTTCTGCTCATTATGTTAACGAGCCGAGCCGAGCTAGCTCGTTAACATAACGAGCTATAACGAGCCGAGCTAAACGAGCCGAGTTGGCTCGTTATCTAGCCCTACTTGGGCGAAACCAAAGAATTTTGTTAGGTGACGAAGCTTTTCGACGAACCATTTGAACTCACGGCAGTAGTTGTGCATCATGATCAACATCTAAAAAGTAGTTGTGCACCATGATCCAGTAGTCGAGGATCTGATCGGAGTGGCGACCGAGGACGGGGAGGGGACGACAAACCTGATAGAGTCGACAGGGAGGATGGATGCGGCTGCCGATGATGAGGGCGGGCGACAGCGGAGCAAAAAAGCACAACACGGGCTCGTGTTCACGAGGTTAGGCCTGGAATTGATGGACGAATTTGGCCATGAACTCCGGATTTTATAGCGAGGCACTGGAGAAGGAAAGGGCGGGTATGAAAAAGAATTCTCATGCTTCCAAAAACAATATTATGCCATGAATATGTTTTTCATTTATTTATTATTTCTATATAAGTCTAATCATATTTTCATATATTTCCATATATATATGATCAACCTTCCATATATTAATGATTTCCATATAAAGAAACCAACTTTCATATATTGATGATTTTTATATATTAATGATTTCCATATATTAATAATTTTCATATAAAACAAATCAAACTTCCATATATTGATGATTTCTATATATTAATAATTTTCATATAAAATATATCAGCTTCCATATAATAAACAAGGAGGGCCAACGACGAAGAGAGTATTACAGATCCATATAATAAAATAAACAAGCCTCACGACAATATAGATCAAATGGCTAACAATCTAGATTAGTGAATGAAAGGCTATGATTTTCTAGATGAGTTAATAAATGGACACTGAACTTCACCAATTATATAGTAGGGTAGATATATATTTAATATTTTAACAACTAAAAATCAATTTCAATCCATCCAAACAGCGTAACTAATTGAAAACTAACTATTAGTTCATTTATTAACTAATGGTTAGCCCATTAATCTATAAAATTGAACTAATTTGAACTAACAGATGTAGACTATTTTTGCCCCTTTCAACTATTATAAAACAATTACTGTAGTGGGAACAAAATTGACTTTACCTATCTATTAGTCAAAAGTATACAAACATACATGAACTAATTTGTAGCCAACTAATGCAGAGATGAGTTTAGTTGTATTTGTATAGCTCGTTTGTAAGCTAGGTGTAATGTACATAGACTTGATATATATAATTTATGTTTATTTGGTCATTTGCATATGTTTAACCCAATCAAAATGTGATGGTTTGGTTGCTCTTAAGTGAATACATTATGTGAGATAAAAATTGATAAACAATGATGAATCACCACTATATTTATTATGTGTAAGTGTAACTTTTTTATATAATTGTTAATCCATCTTATATTCCTTAATATCATTTAAAATATATTATTATCATTTATTATATGTTAATCGCATACTAACAACCTCATTAGTTTTCGGTTTTAGAGAGAAATATATTTTATTCTCGTTTCCGTGTTGCTAAGCTAAGGAGCTATTTTTATATCCTATAAATCACTATAAAAAATCAGACTCAGCCACTCATACAGACAATCAAATAACTGAATCTTGTATCATACGAGTTTGGCTGAATCTCGAATAGTCAACCAAATGCTCTCTTGTGTACTAAACTATATTATACCATAATAATTAGATTAATCAGTAAATATAGGATGCCAATAGCTAATTTATAAATAATTTAGTGCAATTTAAAAGTGATGGGTTAAATCCGGCGTAACCGTTTTGCTAGGGTTCTACAAGAAAACATGACATAATCCACTTGGCAATACACCGTGCAGTCTGGACTGTCTGGTAATATACTGTGTTGCAAAAAAAAAACTTTACTCTGGACTTTAATACAGCCTCGCATTTCTTTCTATAAAAAAACTAGTTTAGCTTTTTAAATTAAATTTCTATATTTTTAACTAAATTTAATAATATATTTATTCGGTCCCATAATAAATTAATATAGAATCAGACACGATATTTTATAGCACAATAAATCTAAACAGTATCATTATTTAAATTTGTTGTACTATGAAATATTTTATATGATTATGGGTTTAATAATACTGAGAAACCAAGGGTTGGTTTCGGAGTCTGTGACGAGTGATTGACAGATTATTACCCTCTGTTTCGAAGGGGTCCCTCCGAAGGGGTTCGGAGGTTGGTTCTCCGAAGGGGTTCGGAGGCTGTTTCACCGAAGGGTTCGGTGGGTTTGGTTGCTGCAGCTGTTGCAGTGGAGTGTGCCTGTCGGAGGGGTACGACAGTACACGATGACTGGGTTGTACCGAAGGTCTCGGTACTTTGGGCGGTACACCGGAGTGTGTGCCGAAGGTTGCTTACCCGGAGAGGTCTCCGGAGTACTGGATACACTTGTCTGTTTGTCTGTGGTGCGCAGGGGACTTCGGAGGCGATGGACGGTTCGTAGCAAGTGAACCTAGGTCAAGCGGGAGGCTTGATGCCAGGGGAGCAGGGAGCTCCGTCACGAAGGCTGCGAAGGGGTCGAGGTCGGACCTCGGGTCGAGGTGCGCTAGGAGAAGGCAACAAGTGCGGAGCGTGGCTCCGGGTGAAGGTACTCCGAGACGAAGTCCTCGGAGGCGAGGCACTTCGAAGGGTAATCCGGAAGGAGTGACTTCGGAGTATGGTGGATCAAGTCCTCAGCAGAGGCAAGGTGTTCGAAGTGTGCTCCGGAGGAAGACACTCGAAGGTATATCCGACGAAGGTCTCAGAAGTCGAGGTGCATCGAAGGCATGGTCCGGGTGAGGCTTGTCGAGGAGTGTGCTCGGGGAGAGACACTGCGACGAAGTGCTCATGGAATGCTTCATGCGGAGGCCTTGAACGAAGGAGGGACTTCGAAGGGTGGTACTCCGAAGGTGGGGCTTCGGAGTGAAGCAGGCTTCGGAGCAAGGTTGGCTCCGGAGCAAGGATGACGTGTGGTACTTCGGCCATGCATGACTTCGGTACACAGACTGACGGAGTTCGAGCTGGGAGAAGCTGCGAAGCCATGGTGGTCCACTCCGAAGGTATTGGTGCGAAGGCCCAAGGGCTTTGACGGCTTCGGCTCAAAACCGTCACTGTATCAAAGGCTAACTTCGGTGAAGCGAAGGCCATCAGGCTCAAGGCTTCTCACCGAAGCTACCGCACCCCTCGCATGCGAAGGGGGGCTTCAGAAGAATCCAAGACTGTAAAGGCTGACAATGTCTGCTCTGCAAAAAGCTGACGCTGTCCCCTCTGCAAAGCTGACAGAGAAGCCTCCAAATAAAGTAGACTACCTTTTGTACCTATCTGTTCTGATGAGACAAAACCAATGTAAACCCTAGGGGTAAATTAGTCAATTCACATGGGTGAATAGTGGCTATAAATAGTGGAGGCAGGGTAGGTGATATTTAACACTTTGAGCATTCATTGTAGAACTCCTGTGCTAGCCACCACACTCTTTGTATTCATCCTGTGAGTTCAATTTTAGTGTTCCTTGTTCAAGCTTCGAAGTCCTGAGTTTGTGTTCAGTTTCTGCTTGATCTTGTTTCGCATACCTCGCTGCATACTTCGATCTTTTGTGTGTCACTTCGAGTGACTTGAGATAGTGCACCGAAGCCTGTTTGGGCGAATTGTATTTTGAGCGAAGTGTGTTTTTCAGTGTGTGTTCGCTCTGTGTAACTGGAGGCCAGACCTCGCTGTTTACTAGCGAAGCACTGATCGAAGCCCGTTTTTCTTCCTGAGTCGAAGCCCTTAGCGAAGTCTGTAAAGTGTGCGTTTAGACCTTCGTAGTACGAAGCCCAGCACCAGTTGCTGTCGCTGAGTATCTGGTCGAAGTCCTCAGAGGGTAGTCCGCTCTTGCAAAGGGTGAAGTGCGAAGCCTGCTCGAAGCACCCTGTGTGCGGAGCCTGCACTGACTTAGCAGAGCAGATTTTTCCGGGGTTGTGGGTGGAGCGAAGTCTTCTTGGCTTCGAACTTTTGCTCCTTGCAAAGCCTGTGTTCGGAGCCATCAATTACCTCCGAACCTGAACTTCGAAGGGTGTGTTCGAAGCCTGTTCCGCAGTAGACTGAATTAAAACAGAAGGCTATTTTTAGCCTGAAATTTTAAAAGCTCCCATTCACCCCCTCTGGTCGCCGTTTCCGGTCCAACAATTGGTATCAGAGCGGGTTAAGATCACTAGTTGACCTTAACCGGTTTTGTGATCTGTTGGCGACATGGACAGAGTTAGTAAAATTCCTCTGTTCGATGTAGAGATGGCAGTCGGGTATCATGGGCACGGGTATTACATACCCATACCCGTACCCGCGAAAAATACCCGTACCCGTTACCCGCGACGGGTAAAAACCCGTGCCCATACCCGATACCCGCGGGTATACCCATTTACCCGTGAACAAAAAAAACAGCGGCGGCGGGGTGCTCGACGTCCGGCGGCGGGGGCCTCGGCGTCCGGCGGCGGGGGCCTCGGCGTCCGGCAGCGGGGGCTCGGCGTCCGGTGGCAGGGGCTCGGCGATGGAAGGTTCGGCGGCGGGGGCCTTGGCGTTCGGCAGCGGGGCCTCGGGAGGGTCAGATGCGGAAGGTCCGGCGGCGGGGGCTCGGCGTCCGGCACTCCGGCGGCGGGGGCTCGACGGCCGGCGACGGGGGCTCGACGGCCGGCGACGGCGGGGTGAGAGGGTGACGGCGGGGTGAGAGCTGAGAGGAGTGGCTGGGAAGGGGAAGGGGTGAGAGGGTGACGGGCTGACGACGGGGTGAGAGCTGAGAGGAGTTAGGGTTTTGATTTTGGAATGGGTTTATATACTCCGGGTAAACGGGTAAACGGGTAAAGCGGGTATGGGTACTGAATACCCATACCCGTACCCGTTTACCCGTCGGGTATAAGATTTGACCCATTATCATACCCGCGGGTATAAAAAATGGAACAAACCCGACCCTAATAGAGTTTTTACCCACGGGTAAACGGGTATACGGGTATAATTGCCATCCCTAGTTCGATGGGACTGATTTTGCATACTGGAAGGTGCGCATGGAGGCTTACTTGCTAAGCCAAGGAAATGCAATTTGGTAGATTGTGGACTCACAATACTCCATCCCTGAGACTCGGACCTCTCAAATAGAGAAAGATCAGTATAATGCCAACTCCAAGGCAAGAAATATACTGTTCATTGGTTTGAGTAGAAGTGAGTTTGATAGGGTGCAGCACCTTAGGACTGCTAGGGAAATTTGGACCACTCTCACTATTTTTCATGAGGGCTCTACTCAGATTAAGGCCAGGCGCCAAAGCACATACAATCAACAGTATCAGCTGTTTGTGCAGACACCTGGTGAATCTATAGATGTCATGTTTTCTCGCTTTGATGCGATAGTGAGTAACTTGCGGTCCAACGGGACGCTTGCTTACAATGATCATGATAGGGCTATCAAGCTTCTCTATGCTCTTGATCGCAGCATATGAGAAGTGAAGATATCCAGCATTGAGGAGTCCGCAGGTTATGACACTTTGACCTGTGATGAGCTCTTCAGCAAGCTGAAGTCCACAGAGATTGCCAAGGCATCTCTTGCAGTGCACAGAAACTCGTTGCCACAACCATTGGCATTGGTTTCTAGCACTAGCCGTGGCACCACTGCATAGGGGTGAAAACGGATCGGATACGGACGGATATCACTAATATCATAGCCTTTTTCATATATTTTTTCGGATTCGAATTCGGATTCGGATAATCCGGATACGGATACGGAGTCGGATATCATCGAATACGAATACGGAGCGGATACGAATCGAATACGAATACGGTTACAAATACTTACCGAATATCAATAATGTATTTATTTATTCACGATCACAATACACAAATGACAAATAATAGTTAACATCATATAAATCATCACAAACGGGGAGAGAGAGGTGATAGGAGTAGGACAGACTGGGAGAGAGAAAGAAAAATTAGGGTCGATAGGGTTTTAGTCAAAGTTGACTATTTACTTATTTTTGGAGTGAAAGAGATAAAGTTTAAAATTATAAATTTGAAATATAAATGTTCGTTTAAAGTTGAATTTTTTTCTAATATCAAAATACAACATATATAATATCATAAACAAATTTCACATTTTTATGCATAAGTTTGCTATTTTTAATTCATTATGTATGTTTCTTTGATTTATATTGAAATTTGTCAAATTTGAACTACAAGTGCATGAAATAATGAACCAAAAATTCTAAAAAAATCATATTCATGAATTTGAGTCTATTTTAAGTCAGTATCCACTAAATTGAAAGATATTGTTTTAAAAAATTGTTACGACACTCGATGGACAACATAGAGCTTAATGAAATTTAATTCTAAAAAATTCAAATAAAGTCTGAAAAATACGAGACGTCTCATGGTATCATCATACGATACATAGATGCTGTGATAAAAATTTAAAATTATTTTGACAAAGTTTTCATGTACGATGTTA